>JAODUE010016986.1:0-25197 GCA_027564755.1 Amblyopsis hoosieri
CTGTGATCGTAACGTACACTATGAACACAGTGATTATGCTGTTAAATACGAGAGAGAGAGAGAGAGAGAGAGAGAGAGAGAGAGAGAGAGAGAGAGAGAGAGAGAGAGAGAGAGAGAGAGAATACGACCATATAATATCAAGATATGGTTGTGTTTGGACACACCTACTCATCTCATTCAAGAGTGTTGATTTTAAGAGTGCATGCATCAAATACAAACTATGAAGCAACACATAGAGACGCTCTCATGAAGATGGTTGATAGAATGCAAAGACTGTGCAAAGCTTTCACCAAGGCAAAGGGTTAGGATTACTATGAAGCATCTAATATGTGTTTTAACTAGTTTTGATACTACACAATACCACATTCATTGTGTGTGTGTGTGTGTGTGTTACCTGGTAGTCATAGGCGGTGCTGAACAGCACATTGTTGGCGGTGGGGTGCCACTCAATGAGGCCAACCCTGCGACTGTGACCCTGTAGCTCCTTCCATGGCACTGTAATGTTCTTCAGCACACCATGAGAAGGAATTTGCCACACCTTCACCTGTAATACGCACACAAACACACACACACAAACACACACACACACACACACACACACACACACACACATTAATGACACCCTGCGTCATCTTGGCCTAGGAGGAAGAAGATATAGAAGAAATAGAAACAAATAACATCCTGCACAGATAAGTGGTTTTATGACTAATAGTGCAGGGAAAGAAGTCTCGCTTTCTGTCTCTCTGACAGAATATGTTTTTACAGATTCTAGTTCTGGAATGCTACCTTGTACTGAAATAAAGAAACCCTTACCTTACTTCAACATACTCTTATTCTGATGCTATAGGGCCACAAGTGTGCGTGCGTGTGTGTGTACTGACCGTGGTATCCTCAGAGCAGGAGGCTATGCAGTAGTCATTGAAGGGGTTCCACTTGATGTCCAACACGTTGCCCTTGTGACCTGATATTCTGGGCTGGTGAGGGTCCACCTTCCCGGTCTGACAGGCACATGTTGTGTTTAATTAAAAGACATGGGACATTATTAGATACTGTACAATCTAGCACTATGGACTTTGGCCGACAAATTAAACAGTGTAGATAGGTTATTGCTGCTTTGGTCAAAGCCAACTGCGTCTCAGGTGAACAACAGCCTCAGCTCCACAGGTTAGGACAGGTACAGAGCTTCACGTCTGCCTTGAGCAGGCTACCCAGCAGTAAGCCCCTGGGACGCAAGGCTTTCTGGGCTCACACACACCTGGAAACCTGAAAGAATGCACCTGAACTGTGTTGCCCTGACACTGTACCAGTCTTACTGGTGTTACCCTGACATTGTACCAATCTTACTGGTGTTAACTTGTTACCCTGACATTGTACCAGTCTTACTGGTGTTACCTTGACATTATACCAGTATCCATTATTCTCTGGTGTTTCTTTCACACAGACACACACAAACACACACACACACACAGACACACACTATATATATTATAATATAATAAAAAGCTATATTAAACATCAATAATATTTAATGCGTTTGACATGAGGGATCAGCATAAACACAGCCCACAGGCACTTGTTCTGCCACCACACAAACACACATGCACATGTGGCAAGCCCTGAAACTTTATCTCTGACTAATGTCTGACATACACACTATCAGATCAAAGAGTCAGTCATACAGTAAATGTATTAAAGCAACAAGATAGTGCTTCGCACACGTGTGTGTGTGTGTGTGTGTGCGTGCACGCGCGCACACCTGTGTAAGATACATTCACTAAGCAATAGCTCATCTCTAAGTGGGAACAAACACGTATAGACAGACAGGGGATATGAAAGGGGAGCAGACTGAAGTTTCGGAGAGAGAGGGTTGATTTGAAAAAAAAAAGTAAAATGGAGTGGCATCATTCCTGAGCTCCTATGCAATTCCTGCCCACGCCACTTTTTAAAAGACGGAGGGAGACGTGGGGATAGAAGGAGAGGTGTTTAAGTTTTATGAATCATGGCCCAGAGACATTTTGAATCAGTGTAAAGTGTCCTGTGTGCAGGTGAGGGTTCCTGGGCCAGCGGGACCAGCCATGTTTATGAGAACGACTACGCAGGCATCGATAACACCAGCTACTGTCTTCTTAACGTTTATCTGCTTAGTTAGTTCAACTTTAACACAATGCTTTAACACATACATGTAAACAAAAGGGCTCCTGGCATGTTCACTTGGCTCAGTGTGCCATGTTTGGAAAAGAAAGAACAACTTGGAGAGATGCCCATTTTCAGCTGTGCGACGTGTGCCCATTAGAAGCGTAATATAAACAAGAGTAAAAACTGATGTCTGTCTTAAAAAGTTAAGAACAGATGCGGTGGAAGCAAGTACTTGTTATGGGATTGTTCTGTCCAAGGATGTGATCGTATGTACATGCGATCACATCCTTGTTAACACATCAATGAGCGTTTGCATTTATGAATGCAATGGCAATGGCAAAGAAAACACACACACAATGCACTATATGTAACTTTCCAAGGTACCACTGGTAAACCATGACCTATGCTGACTATACAAACTAACCTCTTGCCCTTTATGTATTAGTTCATCTGAATAATGATAGTTTGCCTTTAATCGAATGATTAATGGCCATGATTTGACATTCAAATCATGGTCACGCCAGCACTACGTGAACATTTGAACACCTGGGATTATGGGTAATTAAGTTTCTATGTGTGTGTCTTCATGTTGCCATGACGCCACGCTGACACACCCCGCTAAACACAGCTGCACCGCCGTGAAAGGTCCGTCCTCGGGTGGGCGGAGACACTCACGTGATGGACAGACAGCACCAGGAAAACTCCTCCCCCGGCGCACTCGGTGATGACAGCCAGGAAGCGCGGGTTGACGGCGCAGAACAGGTTGTCTTGGACACTCCAGGTGATGGGCACGCCATCGTAGCAGTTCTCCTTGGCGGCGGCCTTACCGAACACGTGGCGGAACTTGGAGCTGCGGTACTGAGGACGCCATGTCATCTAGGGGGAGGTGGGGGAGGAGGTCAGCCAAGGAGAACAGCACTGGTACTGCTGCTATGCAGGCTACATTCGCCACAATATTATTTTCATATTAGTAGTGTTAGGTAGTGTTACATGCGGCTAATGTTGCAGCTGTACGGTACCTTGCTGCAACCTTACTTAGCAGCCTCCATTCCACTGAATGGGACATTATGGACTAAATGGACAGTACCCCCCTTCCCCCCCTTCAGTGTCTTTTCTACAGCACCAGTAGGCATGCTAGCGTGTCCACACCAGGTCATTAGTGCGGTGGACATGTGGCTCTGGCAGGGAGCAGGCCTGAGCAGCCAGCATGTCTGCCTGCTGGCTGCACGCTCATTATTTATAAATTAGAGGTGGAGGCGGTGGACGGGCCTGATGTTAAGTGCAGTGTGCAAACAACAGACACAGAGATGAGCGAGCACGTGAAGCGGCCTGGATGAAGGGCACAGTGTTCGGAGAGCAAACGCGGCACGTAGGCTGCAGGCGGGATCTCCTTGCACCGCCACACGTTCAGCGGCGCACGCTCCATTTCAGGGGGAACGGTGCCTACATAAATGTGACCACCGGCCAAATAGTATTACATCACTGTGAGGGAAGTAAAAATAGCAGTTGGTTATGTCGATGCGGGTGTGGCTGTTAGCGTAGCGGAGAACTGGTAATGCACTTCCACGTAAAGCAAAGCAGGCAGAAAAGGCCAAATGGGGGTGGGGGGGGGGAATAAGGGTGACATTTTAAGGGAAATGTCTGGAATAGAGAGTCAGTCCTAGAGAGGGAGTGGTGGATCACTCCGTGTTTGCATTTGCTCACAACTCCTATCATCTTCTGCCCCCCAGGTGAGCAGAGAAAGCCTGTTAGTGCTGTCCTGACAGAATGTTCTCCCTACCTGTTCAGTATACCCTCTCAGCAGCTGCACAAGCGCCCCAGAGACCAGACAGCACACAGCTGAACCTTTCACGGTTAAAATCATTCACGTAAAGTGCTGCGTAGGCCAGTGCCGAAAAAACACACAATGTTCTCCTGTCATTCTGTTCAACTCGACTGAAACTGGCACGCTGAAACCGTCAAAGCCGTCATCATGATCATTATCACTCACCCTGTTCTACCATGACAAAACCAATAGCCATGCATGCCTTTATGGACGTCAGTGTGACAAAAGAGGTCAGGGGTGACCTGACTCCAATATAGTCAACATGTGCATAAAAACAGCATGATTTGCAGTAAGCCCATGATCATCTAACACAAATCTGTACTGGGTCTATTGTAACTAAACTGGATATCACATTTGTGTGTGTGAGTAAATGGGTATGCGGCCAGTGAGAGTCCGTGACAACAGGAATATAGTCATATGTAAAGCAGGGTGTGATGGTTGCACGCTGAGTCTCTTGGGTGTAGCAGCAGGTATGCTGCAAGCAGTGTCGTGGGCGGCCTATTCAGGCTCAGCACAGAAGTGATGGCAAAATCACTATCCTCGCTATTTTTACACTGGATTCTTGCTGATCAAAAAGGCAGCCAGGCAGCTTTGCTGACAGCACAAACATGCAGTAGAGATAACTATCATTGGAAATAGTTTGTGCTGGTACATGCTGTAGCCTATTTGCAAATCAAAGCCTGTTTTTCTTTTTCTCTCACCTACTGTACAGCCTCATTAAATACCTTTAAACACTTCACTTTACTTACAAATGACTTTAATCTCAATAACACTTCACTTTACTTACAAATGACTTTAATCTCAATAACACTTCACTTTACTTAGAAGTGATTTTAATCGCTATAACACTTCACTATACTTATAAATGAGTTTATTTTCAATCAATAACACTTCACCTGGTAAAATAAAGGTTTACAAATATGTAACGCATAAAGACAAAGTAGAATTGCGTCACACTCTTATTTGTATGAGTATCACACTGCAACTGACAAAAACCCTTCCCTCATTTATCTTGTGTCCCTCGTTTATCGTTATAATGGAGACAGCAACCCCACCCCCTCAACCCTCTTTAATCTCACAGTAGGTTAGCTGTAATGCTTTGGAAGCACTCACAGTGAAATTCCAGACATGAAACATACAGGTGTGAAAATATGGATGAGTGTGCCAGACTACATGTGTGTGAATTAAGTCTTAGTCTTGGCTGCCTGCGTATTATGCACAGACGACAGCCTACCAGCTTTGTCCTGTAATGGGATAATAGCTACACTGGTAACATAATAGGTGGCCAACTGTATAGAGTGCACGTGCAAAAGGGTACCCTAGGCCGTGTGTGGGTCTGAGAGAGAGAGAGAGAGAGAGAGAGAGAGAGAGAGAGAGAGAGAGAGAGAGAGAGAGAATACGACCATATAATATCGAGTTTTCACAGCACTTTAATTAGATTTATTAGATGTCACCATATTCCATTTTATGGTTCACTCAAAGATATACATACTTCTTTGTTTAAAAATAACTTTTTACATACAAAAATAATCCCATCAGTGTTGACCCTAAACAAAGATCCTTTGTAATCTCACACCTTCTTCTGCAGATCCTCTAAATCACCCCTCATGTTATAAAAAGGATACTCAAGCATTAATCTTCCCTTCACCATCCCTTTGAACATTGATAGCACGTCTTGATTAGAAAGAGAGCGCGCGAGAGAGAGAGAGAGAGAGAGAGAGAGAGAGAGAGAGAGAGAGGGCGATCAGGACTGTCAATGATTACCTTAATTTGCTTTTATTACTGTGTGTGCATGTTAGTTGTGACTTGTAGAAACTCTCCACACATGTATGATAATGAGGGTTTACATATTCTATGAAAGTGAAGGCCAAGAGCAGCCTAATGAAGTTAAACACGCATTTCAGGTTGTTCAAAGTCATTCATGAGTGAGGCCAGCACATCGCATTTAGATTTGCTTAAAGGGCCCAACAGCAGGTCAAATAGCATGTGGGGTAATAGTACTTATGAGCCAACTGAATGCATGAACAGGTCAATAGTTGAATAATATCAAGATGTAACTAGAACAACACTTAAAGCCACAACACATAAGCTTGTTAGAGACATGCGGGAATGGTGAAATATATGGAAAATGCAATCAAAATTCGAAACAAACACAAATATATATATATATATATACATTTAGATAATAGTGATTGCACACTTTCAACCTCTTTGGCCATAGATGAGCTTTCACACTGAAGCACCATAGATTATGATAAGAATAGCTTGATTCGAATGACAGCTATCTATTTCTTGTTGCTAGCACTCACCCTGTCTCAGTGAGTCACCGAAGAGTGAATGGGAAAGCGGGCAGCAGTACTTCCTTAAGTGGGTGAAGGTGTCTCTGCTTTGCTGCTCCTCAGGTGGCTAGCCACAACAAAAATCACGTCGCTGCCCTAGCTGTCACCGTCGCAGCCAGCCGCACGCACGCGCCAACTCATTCACACACAAAGACAGACACGCACTCGCACAGCGGCTGCTCAGAGCGTTCCCACTGTGTGTCTCTGTGTACACCTGGCCCTAAGTCCCTCTGGAAAAGATCAGTGTCCGGAGGGCCCCTAGAGCGCTGTAGGCAGACTAATCCAACTGACCCACCTGTTCTGCTATCCACATACACTGAGCTACATGTAGGAGAGTGTGTGAAAAGGGCAGGGGAGTGTGTACACGCCCTCAGAGGTTGGCGAGAGAGAGAGAGAGAGAGAGAGAGAGAGAGAGAGAGAGAGAGAGAGAGAGAGAGAGACAATCAGACTTTTCCTCTCTCCCTGAATGCCACTCCCTCGCTCCACTCCTCCACAGTATTTGCTCAACCAGGATTCCTCCCTCTATCTTGTAGATAGAGCGGACAGGAGGAGGGTAAAGAAACCAGTACCCCATTCTTATTTCCCGACACTATCATGAAACAAACAACCACACATACATAACTGTGCAGTGATCATGGAGGTAGAACACAACAGGTTTTAAACTATGAGCTTTGCTCGCAACAAAAATAATTGGAAAAAGAAAAGGTACACATTGCCCAATGTTTACACACAATTGCACTGGCTGGCAACGGGAGGGACGTGATACATGGGTTGTGCTGCAACAGAAGGTATTAGTGAAACAATATTATATAATGTTGCGTTAGCAACATGGGACTAGGAGAGGTGATGCTAGTCTAGCAGGTCGATGAGTGAACAGTTGGGAAGCGGGGGGGGGGGGGGGGTTTGCACGGGACATTGACAGCTGGCCTTCACATGGTGAGATGGGTCTGGACTGAAAAGCCTGATCGATCATGTACGTATGTTTATAGTGCAAATGTCCATCCCAACATACTACAGTATGTACATAAATAAACTATGCATTCTGACCAGCAAAGCAAAGATACACATTTGTCTCAGAGACCCACTCAGGACTGTGGTGTCTAACAACCGAAATCTTTCAGATGTTTTTATCTGTGTGGAAATTGAATTAGGTTGTCCAATAGCCACGTCGTTTCTGAAAGGCCCCGGATGCTGTGTCCTCTAGTTAGCCCGAGATGTGATTCTCTCTATTTCCAACCAATATTGTGGCATGCATGCAATCTCAATATACTGTGCAATATCAGTGTTATACCAATCTCATTATCTACGCACTTTGCCTGCATTTCAAAGGCTACAGACAGCAGTGATTAGCAGTTTACACTAATAGTCAATGTACTCAGAAGGCTCCCATCATCACACAGATAACTGAATTCAGCCCCTGCCTGTGTTTTAAACCCAGAGTCTGCAGAATGTGCTTCTTCTGTCCATTATCAATAAGGACAGGGCTGCTGTCCTAATATGTTCGACCTCATTCTATGATCTAGGACCAAAGGTTTACTCTATAATCACAGACTAATAGGTAGCTACTGTGAGAAACTAGGCCAGTAGCACCTGGTTTCAGTGCCAAGTGCAATTCTACTATCCAAGTGAGGGGTCGACTAGTGTTTTTACCAAGGACACAGAGACTGCTAATTGGAAGGAACTCACTAAAGTAGCAATTACTGCACACCCAGTCAAGAAGCCTATATATAGTACATGTTATACAAAGAACAAGCACTAAAAAGTATGCATAGATTACATAATAGGGTTAAAGACAAATATCATACAGTATATTGTTAACGGTATACTTTATGACAGACAAAGAATAGTAGTACAAAATATCTCTACAACACAATTTGTGTTTTTTTTTCTTCTTTTTTTTTGCTTGGTGAAATTAACTATGTTGTTTAGCATGATCATGTTGGCGGTTGCATTGCACAAAAAAAGGTTTATTTTCATATTTGCATGTTCCCTTCCTCTCTGGTTGGATGTGCAAATAAGGCATCAACTTTAGAATATATCAAAAGGCTTAGGCTATATCAAATGAGGTAAATATCTGTACATTGTAAAGACTCCTTAGCTCTGTAAGAATACACTAAAGTTTGTAAGATTGATAATTCTGAATGTGCAAAGCACAAACTTTGTTGGATATAATGAAGGTATTCTGTATTTAAGATACAATAGATACATCTGTTTTCAGAATCCCCCCTTGTGTCAATTGCTGTGAGATGTAAAGAAACATATCCAGAAAATGCTTCTTTTACATTACAATGTAAAGAAAAGAAAGTATTTCACAAACAGTAGTCATCCTCCAATCACTGGTATCTGTGCCTATTAGTACTAGTTCCAACCTGACACACAACATGTACACACCCACACACATACCTGGCCTGAGAGAGGCCATCGGCTACACCATCAAGCAGCCAACCCTATTGTTATGGCAGTAATTGATGAGAGGTGGTCTACATCCCCTCATGGTCTAAAATTGTACTGGCAAACACAATTTGTCTCTGAGACATCCAAATAGCAGAAACGTTGCTTTCAAATGCAGAGGGTAGACAGATTAGAGTTGAGGTCTGTCCAGGACATGACAGGAAACTGAAAGAGTGTCATCTGTCAAGCCAAGTTGTATCTAATGAGGTGTTTTCACCACAATTCATCCACACAAAGTGTGATTATGATCTAACTGTCGATTGCATTTAATATTTTGTCATTCTTGCATGCCCGTGCAGTGGAATTCATTCTGTCATCGCTGATTCATTCCAAAGGGCTGCATTAGTATGGTTATTTGTCACACCTTCCAATGATATCACAATCGCATGAATCCTTTTGCCAAGTGTTTTCACAACCAATAATCCACAAGCTCAAAGATGCGTTTAGGAAACTCATGGAAAATCCCCAGGACAACATGTACAGTTATATATTGCAACACATGCAAGTCTCTGACTCAATTTGTTTCAAATCAAAGCTAGTGAACCAAGCTGTTCATTTGACCATGTCATTTGTTGAAAGAAAGCAGTATTTTATGGCCTTGTGATTGTCTAATCTTTTTGCATGCATGTTCTATTGCATGTTCTACTACTATGGTATGTGGGGTGTCAAATGGAAGTTGCTTTTTATTTAAAAAAAAAAACCCACAAATTTCTGTCAAAAATATGCAGCCAGACAGAACCAGGGGAAAATGTTTGGTCTAATGAAATCAAGGCAGAGTATTTTCACAAAAGTAGTAGCTATAAAAAAAGCACAGTGCCTACTGTATAATGTCTGTGTAATTAACATTTTTAACAGTTTAAATTTGAGTCCAAGCAACCTTGTTTTTCTTCTTCATGTTGGATCACACATGAGATATGGCAGGTATAGGCTATAATAGGCACTAGTTTGTATTTACAGAAAAATATTAAATTTGCTTAGTCAGTGATGCTAAGTAGTTTAAGTGGTATGTTAGTTGCTCATTAGTTGTATTTTATTAGCCAATTTGATTTATCTAAAAACAACTGTGTTTTTAGATTACAAAACGTCAAATGTTATCCATAGGGGCTTTAACAACGCGATGGAGCCAATATCTTGGAATGAAAAATCTGACTAATTATGAGTTCCATTTTAGACACACAATGTTCATATGGGCTGGTTGAACTGAAGACCAAATCAATCCGATCAATGACATACAGCAAGAGAGTCCAGCCAAGAGTATAATGGGATATCACATTAGAGAAAGAGCAGGAAGGAGGAGGGAGGAGATGGAATGAGGTTTGTCATTACATGTGGGTGTGTTTTTCAGCAAGGGAAATAACGTAAACGGTAAAAAGGGTAGAAATCCTAGATATACAGTAGCGTATAATAACGAATCATACCATACAAATATACATACAAAGTTACATAAAAGAAATTGAATATCTATCTCGCAACCCTAGTTTTTAAAAGGATATGTTAATGCAATGAATAATTAACATGAACTGATATTAAAAGCCTTTGATAATTGTCTCGCTGAATTGTTAAGGAAGAGAGTCACATTCTATAACCCTTGGCAAATGCACATTATTAGCGGATATTATATCATATCATAGCCTAGAGGCAGTGCCATTCAGGCTACAGCTTTAGGAGGATTTCAGTTATCTTTATTAGTTATGACAATGCTAAGCCGCTTTCCAGACAGACAGGGCCTTCGTAGAGATACCCAGGTACAATTAAAACTCCATTTTCTGCTAACCTGGAAACATGAGCTCATCCCAAAATGAACTCCAGGTAGCGGGGGAAGGGCAAGGAACAATTTGTTAAAAGACAAGCTGAGGCTAGAGCTTCAAAATTTAAGAAAATTATAGTGGAACCAAAATGCAAGCAAACAAACATCTTTCTCCCTTGTCGTTAATTGTTAAGTCATAAATATTCAGTGGTGAAATGGCTGAAAGATAATAAATTATTTAGTTAAGTTGATAACATGCACTCTGTGGGAGATCCATTAAATTACATTACATTGTTATAGAATACTTCACCAGCTGAGGATACTGCCTAACCATAGCAATTGTAGTCAAGGTGAATTTTGCTTTCTGGTCAGAAGAGGATTAGCTTGCCTTAAAAGACGCAGGTCCGGCCTCACCATAAACAATAAAAGCAAAATAGTGCGGTGAAACATGGCCTTTTATCTGACAGAATAATACTATAGGTAATCAGATCACCCCCATTAACTAACTGTATTAGCATGTTGTGATACCCAAGACAGTTTGTTTTGGCAGTTAGCAGGCAGGCTAGTGCTACAGTAATACAGTATATTTGCTTTATCTTTGATGCTCTCAACCCTTTAGAGCTCCTTAACTTTGCCTGTAGACCGAATGCCTTGAATCTACCATTTTACGCCTCCGCCATTTTTTTTAACTCAACAATGTAGCAATCTATATGACCAGAGATATGAGTGAAAACAATGATCCATGCAATAGATGTGAACAAGGCCCACCTCTCCAAATAACTAATGAATCAGACCTGTTCTGATCACTGACCCATGCCCTTATATGGATGTGACCCTCTTGACTGATGCATGGGCATTCAAGAAGATCCAGTGTGGATCTTCTCCTATTGAAAATCTACTATATGTCAAAGCAAGCACACTTTACAAATGTGAGGCTAATAATAAGATGATTTACATTTGCACATACTATATAACTTGATAAGGTTGTGCATTGCAAAATACAGTGAACCCAGAACTTATGAAAATATGTATTGATGTTGTAAACTTTATATGTGAACATACAATGTTTGTACATATTATCTTACATAATAGTTAATGCAACATTATATTTGGTGTACAATTGAAGTGCTAGTATTGGATACTACACTATAAAACATACGTTGCACAAGTATAATGTTACATGAAATAAGTATGAGATGGTACCATAAGAAATCACATAAGAAATCCTATTGTATGTTATATGACAAGTTACATATAAAGTTGTTTTGTTATTTTGAATAAAAACTATACTATAATTAGTTTTCACCAAGTGGCAGATTACATAATTATAGTTAACAATACCTAACAGAGAATGCGGTGCCATCACCTTCCAGCCCCTGGGAGATGTACAAGAACACTAACAGAGGCTAAGGCATTGTGTACATGCCTTTGTATCTGTCTATATTTTCTGCAGTATCTACACCCCCCCCCACCCACACACACACACTAGTTTTAACCACACAGGAGCAAAGCCAGATGTCATGTCACAGGTGTGAGAAGCTATACAATACACTATAATATACAGCGATGAGACCTGACAAGAAATGAGTACAATTAAGAAACTGCTGTGTACTGTACACATAATGTTACAGTAACATGTTGTGGAAAAGCTTGGAAATGCACATTAACAGTGTGAGTGAGACTGTGGTCTTTGTCAAATTAGATTATGCGGCAGCATTTTAGGATCCCTCCCCAAAGCCAGAGTCAAGTACTGCAAGTATCTGTAAAACCCACCAACAGATTGCTATTGCGTACTTTAAATATGGCTGATTTTATACTCACAAAAGTCTAGGCAGTAAGCAGAATGTTTTCCTCTGCAAAATTGTGAGTGTAATAACTGAATCGCAAGCTTAAAATAAACTAATTACCATAACAAACCATGTTTTCTATTTCTGGATATATGTATTTAAAATTGTGTTGATACCACCCCTAGAGACTAAAAACTTTAAAGCAGTCACACAACACACAACTTGCATGCGCGTCCAGGAAATCCATGTCCAATTCCATATGATAGTGGAATTAGGTTGGCAGTTCATTTAATATGGGGGGACATCAAATAATAATGATACACTCTCAGTATAGAGGGCTAAATTTAAATGTAATAACTACAATGAAATCACCTGGGCTCATGCTGGAGGAAGAAGAACACTGAAGTCAGAAACATGTAACATTTTAGGCCCTTTGTTCTATAGAATCAGTCATGCGCATTGCATCTCCATCCCCTAGAGGAAGTCTGTGTAGTTAAGCAAAGGACAGAAAATGATATCATTCACCTTCAGGCTGTGCAGTTTTGTGAGTCCTTGTTGAAGTCAGATCAAATGAAACATGAGGGCACGCACAAACATGCTCACAGATCTGAATGCTTCTGCTATGACAAACTTGTGATGACCATTTGTCACATCACCCCTGACACACACACACACACACACACACACACACAGAATGCCTGATTTATGCTCGGTTTACTGAAATTTGTGATATTTTGCTGAGAGAAAAATTAGAGCGCATTGAACACTGTTGTGCAAGAACCTGCAGGTCAAATGTAGAGCAAATATTACAACTTGATATTCCAATTAGCCTAGACAATAAACCTTCATAGTGCATTTCAGTAATTTGTTATAATGTTATATACATGCTTTATTATGTTTATTTTGTTAATTATTATTAGTTAATGCACCATAAAGTATCTGAAAATGTAAATCATGTTTGCCTTCTGACCTTTCATTATACACTGTGTGTCCTATAGATTCAGAAGCATCTTTGATGTTAAAATACCACAGTAGGTTAGTTTCAAAATATGTTTTGTCTTTTATGTTAAAATACAACAGTAGGTTTTTTGGTGGAAGTATGTTCCTATAGATTATGGGTGTTATGGTAAAAAAGGAGGTGCTTATGCTTATCTAGAGACATAAACAAACAATGCTGCTCAAAGTGAGTTTGTGGTTTAATCGGATCTGGCACTATAACACAACTACTACTAATCTACTAATAGGCCTATATGCTATGGTCAATGCGCGGATGTACTGTAGCCTACACAAACCCCAGTAAGATAGCCTATTGAATATAGGCCTATTGCTGTTTCGCACTGACTGATTTTTCTGGGTTGCTGATACTCTGCTAATGAAACATACAAAAACGACACTTGAAACAAGTAAAGTTCTCAACTCAAAACAAGTGGGTGCTTGCCTCGCCTCTTATAGTCTCTCAGTCTAAGTATCAGTCTCTAGGCATACAATACATACAATAAAGCCTATGCTACACAATCCATTAGGTATACTTCACACAAATATTTGATCAAGGTCATTAAACACACGCTTTCAAACTCCTGTTGTCTTAAATGTGTTTACGTCGGACCATATAGATTCATATGGAATAACAATAGCACACCATCTGGTGGAATGGCAGAATATAGAAACGTTAAAGGTCTGACAGTGTTTTTAACAAAATAATAATCAAAACCATTAGGCAACACAAAATGTAGCTTACTTTACTGAATACTTTAACTTTGCTTAAACCGCATGGCATAGGGTGGGCATGTGAAAACCAAAATAGACTACACCTACATTAACATGCACGGCGGCGATTGATTTACCGGTGAACTACAAAAGTCTGCAAAATGTGACCACCTGGACAAACTGCACTTTGCCTACCTTTCAGATGGTCATGCAAGATGAAGATGTTACGGCAGGTGGCAATAATTTTCCTGAAGAGGAGTGAACTGCAGCTGCTGGTGTGCGAAGTAGCTATTTTCTCTGTCACGGTGCGGGCTGTTGTTTTAGAATTGCCTACCGTTTTTATGGTCATTTATAAATCATTATGCAGATAAGCTGTAACCAGGACAGGAGAGTAAAAAAACTGCCGGACTTTGATATCAAACACGACAATCTGTTAGGGAAAGGGGAGGGTGGAGGATGAAGAGGAGAGAGTCAAGTCTCCGCGATGGGGAAGGGAAGGGTGGGGCGACTGGACAAAAATACATTTGCCGCTTAATGGATGATATGGGTCACTCCTGTAACCTTTCTTACATAGGCACCGTACTACAGGATGACAATGTAATTCTCGATTTACGTGTAGCATATAGGCAGCCGTGACACAAGTGCATGACCTCTTGGGGGCATACAATGTCACGGTGTGGCTGTGCTACTGACTATGGCAGGCTTATGTTCAAATTGTCAAGCCAGTTTACTTCACGCAGCAGGTCCATCATAACCTGACATGCCAAAGGAATTGTTGTCACAAGTCCGGCAAAATTAAACTGAAGTTCGCGAGATCAGGATGGTCTCGCGAGGCTAGGTCCAACATGTAGGACAGACACAGAGGTCTTCAACAGGGGGTCCTCAGAGGTAGGCTACTCCAGTGCGTCCGCCAAATTATTGTTATGATCTCAAACTTGTCCAAAAAATTAAATGTCAGGAAATAGGCTACATTAACATAAATACAATCTGTCAATATTTTAATGGCTATAGTTAGTGGTCTACTTTTATTGGCCACATAACACTAATAGGCAGCCCTACATTATTTGCTGTCCCATTAACTACATAGTTAATGGGACACAGTGGTTTTCAAAGTAGCGGCGCCAAGGGGCGCCTCAGCAAATTGGAGAACAATAAACATATATATAATATATATACAGTATATATATTCTAGATAAGTATTCATTATAAAACAGAATTTAGAAATATATACAGCATATCTTATTTACCATGACCCTTTCTAATTGCCTGCCAGGAAATCTATCATTAATCACGTAAATTGTCAGTATTGATCTTGTAACTAACTGTATGCGGTCATGTTGTTAAACTCATCTGAAACATTGCATATAAAACTTTAGAAAAGAAAAAAAAAAACATTTCGCAAAAGGAGGGCCCGGGCCAGAAGCTAATACTATTTGGGGCGCCTTGGCGTGGAAAGGTTTGATGAGCCAAACCTCTGATGTAGATGTAGCTACCTAGAGGCCCAAATCGTGAACTTTAATTTATGCTTATGTAATTTTTCTCGAGATTGTCGGCGCCAGTTTAAAAACAATAAATGTAGGGCTATCACTATCTTGACATAAACTTATAAACGTTCATATGTAATATGCAGGGTTGCTTCCTTATGCTCTTTTTAAATATAGCCCATATGGTTAATATGCCATTATCTCTGAACGCAACGTTTGTAGTACTCTAGTGTTGATATACAGTAGTAGCATTTTCTACAATTCATCTAGGCTCCATTAGGCTAACAGTCCTACACAAATAGGACTAAATAATAAGAGATTTTCTTTTGATAAATTATACACTTGAATGTGTAGTCAAGTCCCAGTTATTACTTTGTGTATATTTTCATATATTCTTTATTCATTTTAATGTGGCTCATAAATTGATAAGTTACACAATATCATACAGAAGCTGAATGCCAGAACTGGACAAAAAGTTGCAAAAATATTTCTTCTTTACATCTTTACTGTCATTTGATTGCAGCATATTGCAGAGCAACAATGTGGCATCAAAGTTTCATGGGCAAGTTGCAAGTGCCGAATTCTGGACATCACTGAACCATTTTACTGATCAGGTGTAAAGGAATATACAAGCTTTACAAATTCAGGACTGCAGATTGTAGCCAAAGTAGTTGCACAGTGACAATTTTAAAACACAGGGAACTCTATTACAGTAGGTGTGCATAACAGGAACAAGGCACACCATGTGTAGCAGTTATATGAGCGTAGGAAAAGATAACTTCACAGGGTTCCCCATTATGGTAACCACTAAAAAAGGGCTACAATACCAAATGTGACTACACATGTATTAGCAATACTGTGAGACCCTGCCTCTAAATGTCATATTATAAATTTAAATTATTAAACTAGCTTTGCTGGACAACTATGTGACATGATGCCACACACTACACGCAATAAGGTTAATTAAAACCAACAGCATCTCCTAGGGTGGTGATAAAAATATCAATGAGATGAAAGTGACTGAAAGAAAGTGGATTATGCAACTGTTGTTGCAAACTGATCATTGAGAATCACCATCATCTTGAAATAAAATGTACAAACAATAAAAAAATCAAAATGCCAGGGAAATGTAGGTAGCAAGGCCGCTGGCAAGAGAAGTGAGTCACTATTGGTGCATTCCCTCCACTTGTGTTAGGACTTCACCCATACAGCAATGTCTTTTTTGCATTTTATTCTTCTCCCAGGTTTCATTTATTTTCTTAAATGTCTATTCATCATTCTCCTCATCATCCTCTTCCTCATCCGTTTGGTCCCTGGCATCGAGGTCATCGTCATCTTCAACCTGTAAAGAAAGTGGAACAGTCTAACTAGGGCAAAGACATCACAGCTAAGTGGTTAGGAAACAGTATACAATACATTTAACTTTTTCCAATCATTCAACTTCCAATTTAAAACTACATTTTCTCTGGAAAGTAATATAGCACTTTGAGGTCAATCTGAGAACTGGCTTAGCCACATGTGCACAGCGTGGGGTGCTGTGACACAAACCTATTTTCATTTTCACCACTGTGGCCAGTTGCACCAGTTGAACCTACGTTTGATCATAAGATTGGGTGTACCTTAAACCATGCTTTGAAACTCGTTCAAGCTAAACACGTGTTCTTTTTCGGTTGCACTACTGCTAAATAAATGGCATCGTAGTTTGTATTCGCTCCTGAATACAACTATTGTCGCACAGAATTAGGTTTCTACCATTGACAACCAGTCAATATCAGTGTCTGATTATTTCAGAAGAATCTCAGCTCCCCCATACTGATGATGTACCGTACGCTCTATTGGATTTAAGCGCGGTAATGCCCATCCATCAGCTGTTCATTTATATTGTAGAATAAAATGTAATACAATTTTATTTACAAATTATATCGATGCTTGTTTTGGGAGAAGTAGCCTACAAACGCCGTAACGTTACTAAATCACATCAGCGCTGATATGATGGAGGTTCGTCAAGTGGATAATGTTGTTAGCATGCAGACTAAGCTAACACTATAGCTAGTAATACCCATGGTACTGCTGTAGTATCCTACTTTAATTAACAAACATTCATGAAATGTGTGATGCTATTGCGTTGACGGTATACAGCATTAAGGACGATTGATTCAATCTTGGCCTATGAGGCTGAAAACTACAATAAAGGGTTCACTTCCATAATTGAACGCGCTGCAGCTTTACGCACACAAGTCAGCTCATAAAAGAAGTAGGGACAAGGGAGGTAGACTAACAGACTGATCTCACATGACAATCTTACAGTAACAGAAGATAATATTAGCCTACATTAATTAGTAGTAGTAGTAGTCTACTACTAATAATAATGATATTATGTAGCTGTGTCTTCGGACATAATGGTGGTACTTGGAGAGCCAAACATTTTAGGTGGTACTTGGTGTAAAAAGTTTGAGAACCACTGATCTATACAGTTAAAAAGCTGATTTTTATCGCAATAGAAATACCCTGCCCAAAAATAGGAGGGATTACCATTTTAAACACGCATGGATGAGTTTGTGTACAAATAAAAAATAAATCGCATTTCTTAAACTTAATTTGTTCACCAAGAAGTGGTTCACATTTCAAAACATTTTAAAAAGGGGGGGAAGCAACATTAAGCAACTTGTTTGAGAGCCAGTGAGTTCTAACATCACGGTATTGCTCTGCAATGGAAGAGGACCATTTCATTACCGTCTCTCCCAGGCCTTTGAGTTTCTGCTTCAAGCTCTGGATCTTCAGGTCCTGGTCAGCGAGCAGCATCAGTAAATCATCCTGCTCCTTCTTGGACTCCTGTACATCCGTTTGCAGCTTCGCCTTCTCAGTTTGCAAGATGGCTACTGTGCTGTTGGCAGAAGCTAGCTGCTCCTCCAGCCCTGACAAGGTCTTAACCTCCTCCTGGTCGAGGAGGCAGTGGGGGAAAAATAAAAATAGAGTTTGAAGATTAAAGAAAGAAGTGCAAAATAAAAAAAGGGTTATAGTAGTTAATTGTGCCCTTTAACGCCAAAATTAATGGTGGGAGTCATGACTTGGTAAATAACACCGTTAATTAAATAACACAGAATTACTATAAGTGTCGCCTTGTTACAATAAACTGTAAAGTTCAAACATTTTGCGAAAACACCTCCTTTCAATGCCATAGGTGCTCCCTCAAAAGCTACAACCCATGCATTGGAAACACGTGGCCAAGGCTAGGATATTGTTGTGTACGGTCAGCACAACTTTCTTTGTGTTCCTCTTTACAAAGCCAACCATGGCTGTGTAGAAGTGCCAGATATATTTTCCAGCACGCACAGAGAACAGTAAGATAGCGGACTGCGAGGAGATATTGTGTGAATTGGACAAAAAAGAATGTTATTAGCTTACAGTGGTAAACCCTTTAAATTTAAAGAGCTGGTGCAGTGCTTCACTATGCATGGTAGAAATAGAGAACGTGAAAGAAGAAATATACATGTATATGCCAAGGCTCACACCTTGAGTCTGTCTGTCTCAGACGTTCGTGCAGCAAGTCTGCTCTCCAGCTCTGCCAATTTGGCTCGGTCGCCTGAGCTCTCAGTACTTGAGACTGCCTCCGAGGACTGTAAGAAGAAGAGACGGAGGCAGCATTAGCTGTCTGAGCTCGTGCTGGGATATTTACGTCGTGGCGTCTGGATTGTATTCACCCCAGCCTCTGCTCTCTGTGAGAGTTCCTGCCTTTCTGACTGCAACTGGCTGATTTCTGCCGACTGGAACTGCACCTGACTCCTCAGGGCCTCAACCTCCTGATAGAGAAGACAAACACAACGATAACACTCACAATACACATGGAAGTTAATGCTGGCCATTACCAATATACATCTAATGAGAGCATAGCATTATCTAGCTTGTAACTGGTTCATTATGTGCAGTGGTCAATTATCAGTTCTACCTTGAGTAGACCTGTGTTGTCGGACCCTCCTGTGGCATCGTCTTTAGTCTGTACTGCCTCTGCCATCTAAAATATGAATCACATGGGGAAAAGGAAACTATCGGCCAATAGAAGAATCAATGTTTACTGCAAACGATAACTCAGTATAACAAAGGTAACATTCACATACAAAACGCTCACTAACCAGGGTGTTCACGAGTGCGTCTTTGTCAGAGAGTTGTGCCTGGAGCAGTGTTTGTTGCTTGCGGAGGGCTTCAACCTCATCTCGAAGTTGTGTGAGCTCCTCTGTCTGAAGGCCGTTGATCTGGGAGGCATCCCCCTGACCATTGGTTTGACCCTGGTTATCTTTACCTGGATAACAGTTATGACATCCAGCAAAATGTTAGCTTAACGCAAAAAAAGAAAAGGCACATTTTGGCACTGTTTTTTAAACATTGATACATTGCTCTTTGTTTAATATGCATCTTCCCATAAATGCATCTGAACAGAACCATGTTGTATATTTCAATAGAATCGTGGATTACTCCTGAACCCACCTAGCTTAATCTTGAGGATGTTATACTGGTCTTTGTGCTGCTGGATCTGGGCCAGCTGCTGGGTGATCGTTGTCTGCATCTGCTCATTGTGCGACGACAGTGACGCCATCTGCTCCTTCAGCTCCTTCAGCTGAGTGTCCTGATAGGGTAGAACAACAACACAGACAATGCTATGAACAGCAGAACACAGATGTGTGACCACGCGCGTTTAATTAAACTCATTTTACCATTTATCATGTGGAAAACATCTAGCAGAAATTCTGAAAGCTAATACGGAATAAACAATAGTACAAGCATGTACCTGGTCTCTGATCAGCTCTTTGTACTGAGTCATGATGCTATCATGCTGTTCCAATGACTTCTTCACCTCCTCTTCTTTCTTCTCCTCTTCGCTGGACTTGTGAACTGCTTTAGTAATCACACCTGAGAAGCAGGGGGGGGGGGGCAGTGTCAACAACACACTGTAGTACTGTGGCAAGGCACAGCCTGCGTGGACAGGGCGGCGGTGCGGCGACTGACCCTCCAGGTCTTTGACCAGCTTGGTGAACTCGTGGTCAAAGAGCATCTGCTCTGGCGAGGGGAAGGCGGGCTGTGGTTTCTGGGCGGCGCGGGAGTACAGCTCGTGCTTGGTGATGAAGCCCAGCTTCTCAACAAAGTTCTCCTTCCCAATGCGCTTCTCAATAAGCTGCTTCAGCTTCTCTCTAAAGGAGGACAGTGTGGTACATGAAGAGGATAAATAGTCCCTGGTTAGGTATTGCTCAAGCTTTAAAAAAAAAATAAAAAAAACATGGAGTCAGCCATTACGCTAAGGTAAGCTAATACACTTTTTGTTTCTACACAGCCCTGGCTCTGTAAATAAGAACAAAACAAAGTGGTGCAGACCACACAACACTATTCCAGCATGTACAATATAGGGGGCGGAGCTTCTGAGTAAAGCACCCTATGGGAGTGAGTTAATATTAATCTTCCTCCAGAATACCTGACCACCTTAGTAACAATAGTTACAACAATAATTGTATTATTAGAACTGCAGTCACAATCATTGTTGAAGCTCAACCAAACACTTCAAATAAATACTGGTGAATTTGGGGACATTAATAGCAGTGCATTTGACAAAGAACAGCACTGTAGCAATCAAAGGCGGGCTACTGCAGTTTAATTTTGTTAATGGCTGAGTTTCTAAATGCCGAAGTAGCCTGAATGCCTACACACCATGGAGTAGCATAGTATGGCCCTTTTCCATTGCACTAGCAGGCTCGACACAGCACAACACGGCACTGTCAGCCCAGCGCTGTTGAACGCTGCATTTCCATTACAACCGGCCTTCCCGCTTGAAGGTGTCTTTAACTGATGACGCGCTTATCTTGAGTCAGTCACGTTTAATAGTAATTCCTATTTAACACACTGTAGGCACCTTTATTATTGCACTGGCCAACCGCTCAATCAACATGGATTTTCAGGCTAATAGGCAATATTTGACTTGCCATTGTAACAACATCCACGGACGACTGCCGATAGGCCTATTGGCCATGCCTGACTACACAAGTCCTATAGCCTACATCGAAAATGCTGTCTATTTATCAGACATTGATTATTTAATCACATTATCATAGACCAGAGGTCTTCAACAAGGGGTCCTCAGAGGTACTGCAGGGGTCCTCCAAATTAGTTGAGCTTAACCCTATTTTCTTCCAAAAAAGTAAGTGTCAGAAAAGACACATTAACATAAATACAACCTGTGCTATAAATATATTAACCTGTCAATTATTTTAATGGCTTAGTTAGTGTTTTACTTTTATACACGGCAGTGGCACTGTATAAATATGTTATAATGTAATAGTGTGCCCTGTGCCATGTTTCTATCAGACAAGGGGTCCTTGTCTGATAGAAACACATTGAAGACCTCTGTCCTAGACTAAGAAAATGTGTAGAGCTTTTCTTTTTTCCTTTAGTAGACTCGTAACATCTCTGGGGAATTTTCATACACGACGCATTAAGCTAGCAGCATGTGGGCGTGTCGGCAATTCCTACAATGCAAAAGATACGAGAATGCTAGACTATATACATTCATCAAATACACAAAAAAACAGATTCATAACGTCATGTAATAAATATATTTGCTAATAATACATGTTTTTCTATGCCTTGAACTTCACTCTCCACGAGTGATTTCCGTCTCACGACAACGTTTAGCCTACACTCCTTTAATTGCGAGGAGGATACCCGATGGAGCAACAAGTAGCCCAATGTAGAGAAACGCTGAAAATAGCCTAGGCTTAGTTAATATAGTGTGTCGCACCAACTTTCTGTGTCTGCCCCGCTAGGATTGCATTAATGAGTGATGACGTAGCCTATAACGTCACAGTGGCTCACTTGGAGGCGGGCCGGCTCACTTTGGCCCCTCTCCAGAGCAGGCCCATCTCTGGCGCGGCACGGCTCGAATGTGCCAGTGGAAAAGCCCCAGTAGTGTGATGGCCATTCGTAGCTGAAACCAGTGGGTTTGGTTGTTCTTTAGCAGATAGCTTGTTCTCATATTGTTTGGGTTCAGCCAAAAACCATTAGCATACTGGTGACTTACTTGGTGTAGTTCTCAAGTGAGTTGTCATTGTAATATATACAGATTCCCAGAAGCAGTGCACACAGGCCTTGGACCAGCCTCTCGTCCTCCCCAAGGTTCTCTGAGATCTGACCCGTCAGCTATAAAAGGTCAGGGGGTTAAGGATTACTTCGGGAACACAAACAAAGTGGTGCAGGCCGCACCACACAACACTATCCTCCTAGCCTGGTAATGAATGTCCTATGTGTGGGGGGATTAAAAAGAAGAGGTTCTGATATAAAATATAAATCCCTGAACTCCACCTTTAATGAATACATAAAGGCCTGGATCAGATAGACATGAACATGGACTCAAACAGACATGGACTAACGAGGACATCTGGACCAGCTGCATTAAGGATACAAAGGGAACATTCTCCTGGTTGTGTAGAAAGTGTGTGACAGCGATAGGACAATTGCTGATCCACGTACAGAGCAGCATGAGAAGCCCCACCCTGGTTTGCACTTTGCTGCCCTGTGGAGTGGACAACATGTCAACACGCTCTCCCGTGGAAACATCTTAGGTTCAGCCCAAGAGCCTGGAACAAAACAGAGATGCAGGACTGCAGACTGCACATAACAACATGCTGGTGCAGTCCCACATGTCAGTTGATCCTGACCCATACAAGTCCTCAATAAATGCATTCAGATTAAATCGAATTAATTGCAATTGGCTGTCCCTATATAGATTCTTTTTTTCCATTTTATTTTTCCCAATGTTGCATAGCAGGTGTTTTGATTATTTCTGTTGCACTGATAGTAGTTTTTCTATATCTTAACCTAATGCATAATTTGATTTAATCCAAACAAGAACATTCAAATGAAAGACAAGGCCAGCAAAATAAATGCTCTTGCATTAAATTCAAACAGGAACCAACTAACAAACAAGCAGAGAAAATAACAGAGCAAAGCCACACCTAAAACTATTAGTAGGGTTAATTGGGAGGTATTGATGTTTGCTGGCACATAAGTAGGAAAAGTTCATTTTCGCACCATGGACCTTTTACTACAGGGCAGAAAAACATCATCCAGCTCAAACGGATTAGGCTTAAATCCAATCATGCCAGGTTCACAAACAACGCCTCTTTGCGTTAAGTTAATGAGGTTTTTACAAACCACAGACAATCAAGATACAAACGAAAAGTAATACATTTAAACAAGGTCATGTTTAGGTGTAGCTATAATTCTAACATGAGGCTTCTTGTGACCCAAGAGCAATACTACACATTCACTGTACTATCACCATGGTGACATAAATCAAGAGAAATGTTCCTCTTCCTGTGTTTACTCAAGGATACCTGGGAAAAAGAGGTACAGCAGGAGGAACCACTTCCCAAAGCAAGTAAATGATGATAGGGAATGTGTCTTTCGTTAACAAAGAACATGCTAAAGAGAAGTACCCTTGTTCTTTAAAAAGTGAAAAAGAAAACAACAATGTGAGTAAAACAACCCTGTGGTATCGTGCAATAGATATAAACCTGACTGGTGGTCAGAATAAGTGCACAAACTCAAAAGACCCATCTTTTGTTTCATGTCTTTACAACTATTGCTTCCTGTGCTATCGCAAATTGGGAGGTATGCCAGCATGCAGTTATGCAATTTTGGACATTTCATCTTAATGAACCACTGGACGATAGCATGTTCGTGGGTTGGTAAGACGAATGTTTAATGTCTGAATCATATAGACTCAAACAATATTCATACTGTTAAATCTGTTCAATTTAAAGTGTCCAAAATCGAATTCACAACATGCAGAGCAGACTGCTATTTTAGTAGAATGAAAGACGCATTGAAATAAGATAATTTAACAATGACAGATAAAATACATTACAAATATATTTACAAAACAAAAAGAGGGTGGCATACTATATACAAACTTCACCTTTTCAGATTTTGTCTCCAATTGTAAAGTAATGAATGCAAAAACAAAAAGTAGATGGGGAACAAAGAAAATACATTACAAAAAATATTAATGTGTGCTGTGGGATGTATATACACTATCCACACTTTTATACTATTGTTGAAATCAGTCGTTTGGAACCCATTTCCCTTAAAAAGGTGCACAAGTGCATGAGAAGCAGTGAGATTTAGATTTAAAAAGACTTAAAAGACAACACAACAAAAGTAAATTGCCGTGATCCAAAGCAGGGATTAGCAGGTGTTCCACACTGATACTCTGCCCCTCTTTCAAGTCTTTACATACTATGTACTGCCCATCACCACAGCCTTATATCAGTGACACTTTATTGTTGAATGTGAAAAAAGCAGCGTTTGATCCCTGTCAATATACTTTTTATTTGTTTTATTTCAGGCCTTGCGCATACATACTGTATATTTAGATCATTATATTAAGTCTGACCTTTATACATGCTAACAAGGGCCAGAAGGGACTATTTCTCAATGTCAGATGAGTATCTTTTCTCTCAGAGTTGCGTCCACACCCTCATGCAAAATACCACTGTTTGAAATAAGGTGGATAAGACCCAGCCTCAGGTACAGTACATCTATGTGGACTGAGAAACAAGGGACAGGGATGTTGGAGCTGTACAAAGGGAACCCAGATACAAACACGCGCGCACACACACACACACACACACACACACACACACACACACACACACACACACACACACACACACACACA
>JAODUE010016996.1:0-25197 GCA_027564755.1 Amblyopsis hoosieri
TTGATGTACCGGGCGGGCCGGGTAGAACATCTCAAAGAGCCGCATCCGGCCCCCGGGCCTGACTTTGCCCAGGCCTGGGCTATATGCTTAGCTGTGTCTCTGGTGCCCGATGAAGAAACAAGGTTGTTGTTGTTGTTGTTGTTTTTAAACACAGTTCTATAGTCACGTAACACATGATTTCCATATTATCTTGTTTTATTTATATTTTCATCCTTCTAAGTTAACATGCTGTGGGTGGGGCCCCTCTGTAACAAAGTCCAGACTAATAAGTTACAGTTTTAGTTAGGTGGAGTATCCTAGTTACAGATGATGTCATACTTTTATGTATTTGGTTCACAGTAAGAGAAATCTCTGTTCTCTCTCGTGCCTGCAGGGTATTATTTCACTCTGGTGATTTCCTGGCTGCTTGGAGCTGACACCCTCCTCCTTCTGTATATTGAGGGGCTCCAGGCTAATGTAGCCGAAAGCATATTTTGTTATTAGCCTGTTAGACAGACTGAGCCAGGGATAGTCGCTCGGTGTAAAGGATATGCTATAGCCTATTAAACAATGAAAAACACTTGAACTAATTGTCAATTTAGGTATAGAGCTTCTCAAGGGGATGCCAGGTCATCTGGCACATTGTAACCTAGGCTACAATCTTAGAAAATAGACGTAGATAGGCCTAATAGGCTATCTTTGCATTTTTAGCACTGCTTAAGATATACAATAATAGCCCAATACGTGTAGCCTATGTGACTTTCGTCTTTCGGCAGCGCTGAAATCCTTCCTTGGCATGGCAGCAGTGACAGTGTGCGCGGTATGGCTCGGCGCTAGGACCGTGTCTGTCTGTCTGCCTGTTTGCCTGGCTGTCTGTAAATCCCAGTCTGATCCCAGCAGAAGCAGCGCTCGTAGCAGAGATATAGGTTGTCTCTCTTTGCTGCGGTTACACCATCACCTAGGAGACACAGCTCCGCTCCCACTCTTTGTCTCCTCCTGGTTAACAGACGAACCTGACCCCCGCAGCCAGCCAGGGCTCTCCTCCGGAGCCCACCGTATGGGCTCACAATGCGCAGGATACGGGCCAACGCCATCGCCATTCTGACCGTTGCGTGGATCCTGGGTACCTTCTATTACCTCTGGCAGGACAACAAACCGCACACGCCACCGTCGTCCGCGTCGCAGCCCCACGGCAGGAACAATGTGCAGAAGATCCCTGCCGGTCGACTGGAGATCCACCGCGACGACAGGACGATCCCGCTGATTGTGAGTGGCAGGTTCAATGGTCAAGACAAACGGGAGAGAGAGGGGCTACAGATATTCCTCACCGGACGAGGCGAACTGCATGGGCGTGTGTTGAATGCTGCTGTTGTAGCCTATGTGTGCATGTTAAACAAACCTGTGCTGAGCGATGCTGATTAACAGCTGGCTCATGTCATGACACCGTGCCTCTCCGTGTTTCTCTTATTGATGTCGTCTATTCACGGGCGATAGGCTGCTATTTCTCTCCCGCAGACACAAATGACCCATAGCCGCTCTTGACCGCTATGTTGTGGTTTTCATGCCCGACCCTGGGAGGACCACAATTAGGCTATACCGTAAGAGGCTTTCCATAAATCTCCTGTCTGCGCGCCTAGCGTTAAACGCCACATTCTATCGATAAGACAGGGTGGATCTTTGTGAAATGTATGTTAAAACATGTAGGCTACATTATCATGCATTATTCAATATTTGTATATTATTATTATTATTATACTGTAGCCTATTATTAGCCTGTGGTCTTGTCGATGACAGAGTAGTAAAAAGAACAGCAGTTAAGGTGTGCACGTGCGTGCGCACGCGCGTGTGTGTGTGTGTTTTGAGCCGTCCGGCTGGGTCCGATTGCGGCAAACACTCCAATTACAAAATACTCTACACATTATGGTAGGAGCTGTGTCCATACCAGCATTGTGATATCTGGCATGAGCTCTACTATATCGGTCGACTGTAGCCTACAGTTTTTGGTTGTAAAACAAACCATCACGAGTTGACAGATGGAATAATTAGCAAGACATATGATTGTACTTGTATTTAGACAAGTCTGAGTACTCCTGCAGAGTTCATGAGCATTTATAGGACCAAAAATAAGACCAAAATGTTTCAGCTGCCCAGAGCCCTTATCTGTGTTTAATATTCTGATTTGTCATTTTTGGCCCTAACATGTCAAAATATTTGATTGGAATCAACCAATTCTCTTCAGGACTAATAACCTCAGAATGGAATAAAAAGTGCTTATGCTTATAATATACGGGATTATGGAGATGTTTAGAGAGATAGGTCAAGACGCAAATAAACAAGAAAGTGCTTTGAATAACCAATTTGTTTAACAATCATAAAAAAAGGAGGTTGTTTGGGATAGTTTATAGAAGAGATAATTACCAGTTTTATGTTTTATTTTTAACTGTTATACCTTTTTATTTGCAGTTAACGTAGCCTTTATTTGATTTTCACAACAGGGTCCTTCACCTAGGTCTCTGTGCAAAGTGTCCTGTTCCAGGCAGGGTAATTTGACCTGCATCAAATGCTTGCCAAAACTCCAGTAGGGCACAGTTAAATGAGAATTGGTTCAGACATACAAAGCCTTTAACTACCTTTGCTGAAGGGACTGTTTTTATTCATTTGTTTTGTATTTTATTTCTCAGTTGTTTGTTTTACAGTATTGCAGCAGCAACATGTGTTCATGTGGTCATCTGCCCATGCTGTGTTTACATTGGCTCAGTTTCTCCCTCCATTTCCATTCTGCGGACTAATTTGGAGAAACCATCAATACTCAGCAACAGAATATGAGAACCCTGTTCCCAGGATTCCATGTTCTCAATTTTACACATTTTTGTAAAATGATAACGTTGTTAACAGTATACACTACAATGTTAATTATAGGGAGAAAGAAGGGGTAAAACATACATATTTCCAAGGGACTGGCAGCATACTACTATGAGCTTATTCTATGTCCATATTAAGGGTGAAGTCCCTTTATAGGAAGGTCCTATGTATCATAATGTGGCTGTAATTACTGTATATGTATATATACTATATCCTGTGTATACTGTATACATACAGTATGTATACAGTATACAATATATATATATAGAGAGAGAGAGAGATGAAGGATGGAATCTTTCTGCCAGCCAAATGCTAAGTGGCTCTTCTGTCAGCCATTTTGGCAGGTAACGAATCACATTTGGCGCCACAGTCAGCTGTGCTCAGACTTGAATGCAACAAGAACCAAATGAAGATTAAATGCAACAAAAACCAAATGTTAGACTGCAACCAATGCCGCCACATGTGCACTGTACAGATTAGGACTTCGCATGGTTCTGTGTTGTCATTGGGGCCTGTTCTGTGGCCAGGCCGACATACCTGACACACATATCTGGGTTTTTAAGTGAACATTAAAGAGCTGACAGGTGTGCATTCATTTTTCAGAGTGGACTCATGTTTAATTCAGAGATGAAGGTTGAGTCTTCTTCACAGATGTGTGTTTGTGCATGTGTGTGCATGTGTGTGCATGTGTGTGCATGTGTGTGTGCTTGAGGAGAGAGGGTGTCATGCCATGTTGCCGACAGAGGGATTAAGGGTGTTCAGATAAGTCAGGCCATACATTGTCTCAGCCTCTACCGTTCATCAGCACTACGTCATGTAAGCAATTTGTGCTAAACGTCATAAGCACACTTAGCATTAAAGTGGAGTAGATTTTCATTGGCTGTTTCATTAGCATTGTCACTCATAAGACTAATTTTGGCTAGTGCAGTGCTTTAATGAATATATTTACATTTATTTTAAGCATTTACAGTAGAATTTATTTAACAGATTAGACCTGCAAACAGCCAGACTGTCGTTTTGTTTCCCAATCAATACTACAGTATAAGTTACAGTATGTAGTTGTATAGTAGTAGTAGTAGTCTCCTCTCCCCTCCTCAGTGATGGTAGCTGTTCTGTGTTGCATGTCAATCAAAACACCTCTCCTGTAAAATACTGTGTACTGTAGGAGAATCTTGACACGTTTAGCCAACGCAGGGTCCTACACTAGAGTAAAGGCTGGCTCTGCGAGTCACACAAAGCCTGACACTAGTTAGGAGACCCCACCCCTCTCCTCTCCTCTCCTCTCCTCTCCTCAGTGCTTGACGGTAGCTGTTCTGTGTTGTATTCACCTCCTACTCATTGGTGTGTTAGTCATCCTTACTGGAAACTCCATTATTCAGGAGGATTTATTGGGTTTGACAAGGGCTGTTTTGTCCCCTTAGCCCTGACACTGTCACCTGAAGCCAGCATTTACATGACATACATTTACTATACAGTAATGGTTCAACTAGATAGATTCACAATGCATGGTAAGTTAGAAGAAGCTTAAAGAATGTACTGTATGTATAGGTTCACTTTTTTCTCTTACTGTATAGCACCATGGCTTTACATGATTTACTGAAAAGAAATAGTTGCAACATTTGCTTCATATCAGGTTTTATTCAAGCCAGGAAGATGAAGTTGGAAGTACAATACTACAGTAGATAACAATAGCTAGCAATCTTCATGCATGCATGTATATATATAGTTGGCCCAGTGAGAGTGCTACTATATATCTCGGTACTAAATCTACCGGTGTGTGAGAGACTGTGCTACACACCCATAGGGAGACGTTTTAGATGTCTGGGTGAAAACCAGTGACCCTGACACAAACTGTATACAGCATTACGTTTGTTTGTGGTTGTTGTTTGTTTGTTTGAGGCCCTAACACGCCTGAGGCGTGACAATCTATGCCCTAGTTGGAGAGCATATTGTATAGCACATCCCAAGGAGTTGGTGGTGTGGTAATTATGTTATCATGATAATTATAGTGATTAAAATGATTACTTGGTGTAGCTAATGTAGCACTTGCTTTGTACGTCATGAATACAATGCCTGCTATTTTTCCATTTTCATTTAAATGAAAGGTTAACATAACACCAATAATACTGTGATTAAAAGGGCTCATGAAAATTACTCATAATACACTGCAAAAAAAAGTAAGAATGCTGTTTTTTCAGCCTTGCCTTGCAGATACAATGTTTTGATAGGACAGGAGATCCATACAGTGAATCTGTACAAATCTGCTCAACATGTCATGCAGTCACCTGACAGAGAAATAATAGCTGCTGCACGTTAGCTGTGGTGACAGGCTGATAACAGGAGAGTCTCCCATGGTTATCTGACTGTGTGAGTGTGTGAGCGTGTGAGTACAAAACAGTAGCTAGATGTGTTCCTGTGTGTGTGTTAGCATGTGTGTGTCATGAGGAAACGAAGGCTAACAAGACAAGTGGATCCTTTTCATTACTGTAGTTCATGTTTCCTGTTTAGTCTAATACAGGGCAGGCAGGCGATGCATGCTCATATGACTTATTTGAAAGGGTTTCTTTCCAACACAGCCCTGCATGTGTGAATGGGAACATCATTCTGGTTCATTGTGGTGGTGATGTTCTCTCCAGGTGACCCAGCCGTCCCGGGCCGAGCAGCAGAGCCAGCTGATGGCCAGCTTCGATGAGAAGGCCTACCTGTCTGGGAAGCAGCTGAAAGCAGGGGAAGACCCCTACAGAGAGCATGCCTTCAACGTGCAGGAGAGCGATCGCCTGGGCAGCGACCGAGCCATCCGAGACACGCGACACTACAGGTGGGGGCGCTAAACGCTGACAACACTGGCCAATGGAGGCTTCAGTTGGTCTGTGCTGTGACTGGATACAGCCACTGTATGTGTGCATGGGCCTTAGGACAGTGTGAGACCTAGGCATGTTTACTCTATAGGCTATTACGTAATGTCGATCTGTGGTTAGGACTTTCTACGTTACGCTTTGTGTGAACACATGTAGGTGATATATGGGCATTTAACCCATTTAAAATCATTTACTAAGCATAATAATCAATTATAATAGATTTACATTGTATATTGAATAATACAATATTTGTTTATATATAGTGTATATACACAGTATATACAAATATTTTAACCCTATATATATACATGTATATACACACAGTATATATACTTCACATGTATATGTATAATATTTGCAAATTCATATTAAATAATATAAATGTTTTGATCATCCAGCCAGCACCAATACCATGGCTGTACCATCACCATGGCAGCCTTTAAAGAGTAACTGCAATAGACCTTTCCGACTGGGGCTGTAAGACCCGCCCCCATCGGTTACGGTTGCTATCTATGATATTCTCTCTCACTTTCCTAATAATATTGCAGTGTGTTTCTTGCCAATTTAGTTTACCATGTCACTGTGTCTCTCTAGTTCATTAGTCAAGGATATACTGTACCGTACCTACCGGTATTCACAACATGAGATCCAACACTGGCTGTAAATGTATTCTCGGTCTATTCTGGCCATTACAGATTAAACATTAAACATTATAGTACGTATCCATTAATGGTAGGTCTACTAAAGACGAATGCATATTTCTGCTATTTTACAGATTAAACATTAAACAATAAAGCAAGTATCCAGTAACGGTAGGCCTACTAAATACGAATGCATTTATTTATGCTATTTTACAGATGAAACATTAAACAATAAAGTAAGTATCCAGTAACAGTAGGCCTACTAAAGACAAATGCATATTTATGCTATTTTACTGTAGGCTACCTTTAACAGCCGTGTATTTGTTGATGTTGTTCACGTTCAGTTCTGCCGCCTCCCACAAGCTTTAATCCACCGTCATTTAAAGTTAGCCAACTGTGCGAGCTCCTTGCTGTACCGGTACGGTACTGTTGTACACTATAGTCTGACTCTGGCATGATATCTCGTTGGAATTGCACGTTCCCGAAGCAGCTGCTTTGTTTGTGGGACATCAGGGGTTGCTATGGAAAATCCGGTAATCTGATTGGCTAATATTCGTAATATGCTTGAATCACAGGTCGGAAAGGTCTCTTGTGTTTTTTAAGATGTAAACTAAACAATAAGACTGCTGGGATAAGACATGTAAATGTTGGTGTTTATATTGACACATTTCCATCAATATACATTCTGCCTATGTTTCTTGTCATGTTCTCTATTGAAGGTGTGCCTCCGTGGATTATGACACAGACCTTCCCTCGACCAGCGTCATCATCACCTTTCACAATGAGGCTCGCTCCACTCTCTTGCGCACCATCAAAAGGTAAACACGTTCTCCACAGAGAGCTGTGAGCTAATTTATTTCCTGCGGTATGTGAGCTGCTTTTGTCCAGAACACATATTATACCTGCATTCTTCTTCTTCTTTTATTATTCTCTAACCTATATGCTTTTATTTTTAATCTGTAATGGGAATGTATTTATTTCTTATGTATATTTACAATTTAATTAAAAACATACTTCCAAATATCAACAGAAATTAAAAAATTACAAAATTATTATCTATTTCCAGAACACTAGCTACAGAGACAAGCCTTCCTTTTTTATTTTTTAGTATTTGTCAGGGTCAAAACTTCAAGAACTCCCTGATGGGTCTTGGCCAAGAGGTTGTAAGGCTTTCGGTTCCTAGCGCCACCGCTCAGAGAAAGTAATGACCAATAAACAACAATATAAAACAGCCTCAAGACGTTTATTAAGAGAATTCTAACATACAGCGTGAAATTTTCATTTTGATATGTTTGTCCCTCATAAGGTGGAGACATGTTATCACACAGCTCTTCTCTGGGAGTAAAAGATGCACAGTGTTATCTATTGTTGTATTCATACAGTACTCACAAGGAAGTTCATCCTGACTCTTGGTAAAATGAGTTATATCTTAAATGCGTTCAATAGTCCAGTGTTCCAAGGCTATACTAACTAGGATTATTATCAAACGCAACAAAAACAACAAAGCAAACTTAATTAACACCCTTCCTTGAACTTCATCTACTCTTGCTGGTTACATGGTCTCACTAACATAGATATAATGTCTCTTGGAGAAAATATAATAGAACAGTCAAATTAATGAGTTTACATACTGGTGTGTGTTTAATATAACAGAGTAATAATTCAAATAAATAAATGTGTGTTTAACATAAGCATAAGATGTACTGGTTAACATAATAATTGATAAAATAAATAAATGGAAAATAAAATTTCCCCAACAGTATTATTTAGTATGCCTAAAGTGGATAATTAACTCCAAAACATAATGAAAGATGCATTAGGATATACTGTAGAACTATTTACCATCTTATATAGAATGCAGAAGTTCTTGTTCAAAGTCTGTTCAGCCTCTCCTTGAATGGACAATGCTAGCTCAGGAACCCATGCTTGCAGATTCTTTCATATACATGGACAAGAGTTTGTCCATGTCTGATTTAGGCTTTAAAGCCACACATTGCTAACTTTCCTGTGGGTCTGTGAAACTCTTTGACTGGAAATGTGATTAAAGGCAGGGTCGAGTCATTCAACGCTTGCTAACTTCGAGCTCAAATCAAAACAATATCATTCCGTGGTCCTCTGCGGCACTGCTCCACACATCGAAACGCATAGTGAAGCAAAGTGTAGTACTACGGCTTTGTTTATGTTGCTATTTACAGAGCCAGGGCTGTGTGGAAGTATTGGATTATTTTTCAACACACACAAGCTAGGAGATAATGCGAGGAGATATTTGGTGAATTTGACAAAAGGACTATACCTTTTAATAAAATAAAATGAAAGTGACTTGCCTCCAACTGCATTTCGTCCTCTGTCCTTCTCTCAGTGTTCTGATGCGGAGTCCTTCATCTCTGGTCCAGGAGATCATTCTGATCGATGACTTCAGCTCTGACCGTGAGTCTCCAACCATCTCCGATGTTGTGATTGTGTTCATGTTGCTACAGTACCAGTGCAAATGTGTTTATTGTTGACTATCTACAAGGACTGCAATGGAACATTGAACAATGTTCAAATGTTAGAGAAACAATGAAAGGCTTTCTTGAAGTTATTGAACTTTGGTTACAAACATGGAAACAATATTTATGTCCAAAATATTGTGAAAATCTTTCCACACCAGCAGAAATATATACAGTTTTTCGCATATTATGTAAATGCCCTGGTCTCTGTAGCTTCCTCCTCCTATTGTTCCACTAGTGTTCTTGAAAAAAATATTATTTTGGTTATTTTTCAATTGCTGTTGATATTTGTAATACAACTACAAGTATGTTTTCAATTAAAGTAAACCAATTCCCATTACATATTTAAAATATAGGGAATACACTGTACAGGGCAGAGATAGAAGTCTGGACGTGTGTTTCAGAGAAACAATGGAGCGTGATCTATTGTATCTTTTAAAAAGTATATTATTCTGTACAATATTGATCTAACGAAGCTTCTAAATAGAACATGGGGTGACAGAAAAATTATGTTAGAAACTCTTACAATATGGCTATTATTTAACAAGTCATGGAATGTAAATTCATAAATTAAAGTTTAGCGCATTAGCAATGGCTTTAGTTTTTATTTGTTCATTTCAGAAAAATGGGAGTTAATTTAATTATTCATATCTTACTCTTAAATGAGATTATCTGGGCTTTTCAGTTACTTATATACTGTATATACTATACTGTGTGTGTGTGTATTATGTGTGTATACTGTCTATAAACACACATGGACACATTGTACACCGCTGGGAACAATCGCATACTTTTACCACATGCACACACACACACACACACAGACACACACACACAGAAATGATTCAACATTACACATATTTTATAGTAATACAGCCATTTAATACAAATTTAACCATCAAATTGTGCTTTCCAAATAGATTGTTTCTGAGCCTCTGTATTTTAGTGCAATTAACAAACAGTAAAACCATTGCACCTTCTGATTGGCACCTTAGTGCATGACTCATCTGCATTGATTTTCTACTGCAATCAAACCCAAGCTATTGATCACACCATATTATCAATCAGTCTAAAGCTTTGAAAACGCATGAACATAATGGATGTGTAGAGCACCCAACCTTCTAGCAGGCTGAGGGATGTCTTGGATGAGGCGATACCTTCTTGCATTTATCTCAGTATAAAATATTTGAATTGCTTTGAAGTAGCCTGAAGTCAAATAAGAACATAACTCCATTTTATAGCTCATAAAATTGGGGCTGGTGAAAATGAGAGATACGCAGAATAGAACAGATAACTTCTAATTACAGTTCACATATTCACAATTTTCTTAAATGTATCAGGGCAAGCTCTTATTTATAGCTGAGGACAAACGTCCCTTGATAGGCAGGGAAGGGTGGGTGTGATTTATGAAATATTGTATAACATGCACACACACACACACACACCACACACACAAACACACAAATAACAAGGGCACATAGACACACCTATACATTCACATATGTTCAAAGACATACATACAGCAAACACACAAACTTACCAACACGACCAATTTATTATGGCTGTTTTCAGGTATTGTATAAGTAGGCTACGGTTACTGTTAAAAAGAAATTATATATAACGAAATAAAGCACTGCACTATAGCGTCGCACTGGAATTAGAGATATAGACTTCATGAGTGACAATGTTAACAGCCAATGAAATTGACTTCCTCACGGGTATAAACTTGTATATCAGACGTTCAGCACAGTGTTGCTTATGTGACGTAGTGCTAATTGACGAAGAGGTTGAGGCTAGTGTGTTTATAAATACAGTAATTCTTTGTGTGTGTGTGTGTGTGTGTAGAAATGTGCAGGTTTGTTTATATACAGTGTACTGTATTTGTGTGTGGCGTGTGCGTGTGTATTTCAGCAAATATTGATATGTGCATCAACTATGAGTATGCCAAGCAGAAGGATCATGTTTTAGTCTGCGTATCATTTAGATAATAACCTCTCCTTTCTCTTCTATTCAGCTGAGGACTGTCAGCTGTTGTCTCAGATCCCTAAGGTCCACTGCCTAAGGAACAGTCGTAGAGAGGGTGAGTACGAGGGACAGATGCATCATGGGAAAGAGAACTTTAGACATGATGTGAAATAAGAGTATGGATAAATTATCTTAGACCCATGCAGATTCAACTTCTATTGATAATTCAAGTGTATTCAACTGAATGTAATGATCAACCATTAAAATAAATGAATCATATATCTTCATATGTGTAATTAATTTGAGACATGGCTGCTGACTAGCCATACAGTGAACCACCAACAAAAGCAACATTCAAATAATGAGTTTGCATGTTGTACAATACAGAGTGACATACATACCTTAGTGACTCTCCCTTAGCTCAAGCTTGTTTTGCATTGCAAACCATGCTGACTACTGAATGTTAATGCCAGCATAGTGGTTTGAACTGAAACAATATACTTTCATGAGGGAGAAGTAAGGTCAGGTTACTGATGGTTAAGATGTGGAAAGATGTGTCTAGCACACACTTTTAGGAGCAGGCAGAGGTTAGGAATCATACTCAAGGGTCATTACAGGCAGGTGTCTGTTCAAATAAACAGTATTTTTGCATTCACAATACTCTGAAATCTGAATAAATCATTGTTTCATCCATAAAGTCCAACCCCTAAGCATATTAATAAAGTAATAAAGTATAAAATAATAAATATAATATAATTTACTTGTGCATTCTTCTAAAATATAAGTTACATTGAATGGTTGCATTCTAATAGATACAGTGTATTATATACAATCCACTAATTGAACATTTCAAATGGGAACATGCATCTCAATAACAGTAGCATTTACAGATACAGATGCATACAGACCCTCTCATCCTCCCATAGCCAACACTCACCTACACATCCAGTGTTTCCATTGTAAGTGCTGTTATTATTTCCTACATCAAAGAGTGCCATGAAATCTGACTCCTCTGAAATGTTCCCATTATCAAATCGATTTCAGTAGTAGATGCCATATGTCCCTGAAGGGGGAGTTCTGTCTCTGTCCCAAAGGATAGTAAGACTGGTCAAATTCTAGATTATAAAGATTGGTTTTAATACTGGCATGTTCTTTGTAGACTAATACAGTGCAAACGTCCTAGCACTATTTCACATTTTATATCTAAAGCGACTTAGGAGCAGATAGGGGTACTGCCCCATGACAACACTGTCATCAATACATTACACTCAAATATATGGCTGTAACATAGAATGTGGTAATCAAGTGGTAAAGGCAGCATTTCAGCAGGTCAGGCTATCTCCAGGTTGGCTCCATGCTTATAGATGCTGCTGTTTTCCTCAGGGCTGATCCGGTCCCGGGTTCGAGGAGCCAACACAGCCTCAGCATCGGTGCTGACGTTCCTGGACAGCCACTGTGAGGTGAACACAGACTGGCTGCAGCCCATGATACAGAGAGTCAAGGAGGTGTGTACTGCAAGAACCACACTGCTCACACCTGACAATTAGCCATCTAATACACACATACACAGGCATGCACGCACGCACATACACGCACGCACGCACGCACACACACACACACACATACTGTAGAATCAGAGGGACTGTTATCTATCAATAATAAAAGACACTTTACAGACTTTACACATTAAGTGCATAGCAAGAGAATTAGAACAGTAACGCGTTAGAGAGTGTGTACATTCTGATCAAGTGAGATTGTGTTTGAGCCCGGCATCGTTCACTAATGACTAATAGGCTGCATTCCGACTGATCCTCTCCTTTGTGAATGCTACGCTACAACCATGCTATAGCTAACACAGCTGCTCCCCAATCACGACGTCATCCCTGGCCTAATACAGGAAAACACTCCCACCCAATCTGTGGCACTTGCCAGTGGAGTCCTTCACAGTGTTTACGCTTGATAATCAATCCTTAACTGAGCTATGCAGCTGCAGTGCTGTGTTCTGCATTGTCCATATGGATTTGAGGAAGCTATACATCGTCTTCTGTCATTCTGTGGACTTACTGAACCCTATACATTGTCTTCTGTCTTTCTGTGGACTCACTGAACCCTTCTGCTGGTCACAAAACACGGGGGACTGTTTGTGGTTCATTGGTTAATTTCCTTCTTAGCTGTTTGGTTGCAACATCTCAATTCTCACAACATTTTAATCCAAGGACATGCCTGCCCAAATTATATATTGTAACACTACAAGGTCTAACCATTGATTTCACAATATGAAAAACTCATAATAGTTTTGTAAAAAGCTCAACTTTTGAAGAAGCCACTCTCAAAAAGCCTATAAAGAAAGATAAAAGCATATTTTAGACTATGAGGATTTATTAATCAATCTCTATCATCATTCAAATCTGTCTCGGAGCGGCTGTGACCCATCCAGCCTTGTGTTACAGTTCAGTCTGACATGGTTAGCGATAGCATGCTCTATATTTAGTCTGGCTGCTCTGGTCCATATTCATTAATATCTCTAAATACTACAGGTCCCACATTCTCACAGTAGTTAGCTATATACAGTACACAGGTATATTAAATGTGATACATTACAGTATATAATGATCCAGGGTGATATCTATGAGCTCAGATTCGAAATAATGTATATTATACTCATAGGAATTAATATTTATTTGTTTTTTATTAATATGTTTGCAGTCAGGTGAAACCAAATTCAAAGTCAAAACCAACTGCATTTTTTTAACGCAAGCTCTTTAACATGACATAGAGGGTGACACTCTAAAAATCCAAGGTACGATATCCAATATACTGTGGTAATGAACAGTAAACAGACAGTCTGGCTAAAGTTTAATGACCTTTAACCCCAGCAGACTTGTGACATTTCTAGGTAAACTGCAGTGGCAAAGAACAGGTTAATTTGTGGAAAATGAAGAGAAGAACTTCATTTAGATTTTCCAAAAACATGGCGGCTTTAAATAAAACAAAACATAAATATATGAGTGAAATAAAATGTATACACATACATCTACACAAATGCATAAGCAAATATATCGATGCAGAAAACGGCATTCACATTTTAACTGTTTGTGCAGTATAATACACATGAACAGAACTTAGAAATCTATGATGGGGTGAGAGAGAAAGAGAGAGAGAGAGAGGGAGAGAGAGGGAGAGAGAGAGAGAGAGTGCAAGAGAGCGCTCTCTCTCTCTCTCTCTCTCTCTCTCTCTCTCTCTATCCAAAAGTCACTGGTTTGATCCCAGCTCCTCACCAAGTGTTGAGGTGTCCTTGAGCAAGACATCTAACCCTAACTGCTCCCGGTGGTTGGTCGCACCTTGCATGGCAGCAATCACCATCGGTGTATGAATTTGTGTGTGAATGGGTGAATGTGCGGCAATACTGTACAGTGCTTTGAGTGGCCGAAAGGTTAGAAAATCTCTATATAAATGCAGTCCATTTACCATTTAGAGCTGCGGAAACAAAGATTGAGGAGAGGGGAGGGGCTGAGAGGAGGCCCATTTTAACAATAATTGAGTTTGATGACGCACGAGCGGACAATATGTACAGTCGAAAACCAGCAAGGATCTTGGGTGATTTTTAACGGATATGACCTGTAGAGGCATTTTCAACCTATAAAATCACACATGTTTACGAGAATTTTGCCAATATTAACACCAGAATAATGTCATCACAGTTCACAAAACACAATTTAGGGTGCAGTTACTCTTTGGCAGTGTACATCACTTCTTTTTAACACGCACGCACGCACGCACACACACGCGCACACACACACAGACACAAGATGAAGAACAAAGTTCACTGTGAGTTAATTTACTAAACAGGGTGGCTCTAATTGCAAACAGTTATAGGGACTGTGCAAATGTAAAGCAATAACAGAAATGCACACACATGCACACACACACACACACACACACACACACACACACACACACAGACTACTCGCAGCTGTAAAAATTCACAATGTTTACTTTTGGGCATTTGTTTAACTAACAGAAGATGATGTGTTCTTTTGTCCAGTGCCAGCTGTGTGTTATGTTAACCTTCTTCCTTCTCCACGGTGCTTTGTGGGATGAGAGGAAGTCAGAAACTTAGATGTGCTGCATTGTAAATGACACATGCACCCACCTGTCCATTCTGGAGAGAGAGGGGAAGAGAGAGAGAGAGAGAGGGAGGAGGAGAGAGAGAGAACGAACAGTATTGAATGTGGGAAAAACTGTAATGGCCAATTATGTATTATTTTTGTTCTTGATTGAAATATGAAATATTGAAACGTGTGTGATGTCATCACGTCATTATGAAAGGTGTGTGTGTGTGTGTGCGCGCAGGACCACACGCGGGTGGTCAGCCCTATCATCGATGTCATCAGCTTGGACAACTTTGCCTACCTGGCAGCCTCCGCTGACCTACGGGGGGGTGAGTGGCTCCCCCTCTCTCACACACACATTGCACACTGTTATTAGACAGCTATGGTGGTACAGAATATAATATCATTTAGTGATTTGGGGGCCCCAGAGAAGACTAGTATGAGGCCCTCTTCACTCGTCTCGCCCATGCTGTTCATGTATCCGTGTAAATATGATTGCAGGTAAGCAGCTATATTTTTGGACTGATTGGTTAATGGACAGTCAATGCCCATCAAGATGCACACTGGAATTATAGCGTGTGTCAGGGTGCGCCATAGTATCATTCATGGTATCATTCATCGGCCCAGCCCTGCTGTATTAGCCTATCTATTTCAAAGTTAATGGTTGTTTACAGAAGGTCCTATTCATTTGTTAATATAATTGTTTCATTTTCATATTATTTATATAAAGGCGTGGTAATGTGTAAGTAATTCTGGAGAAAGCTTGTTTATTTGAACTCAATCAATACAGAAACACCTCTCCCTTCAATGCCATAGGCTGCTTTCTCAAAGGTTCCGCCCTACATATTGGAAACACACATGGCTAGGATATTGTTTTGTGGTGCAGTCTGCACCACTTTACTTTGTGTTCCTAAATACTGAGCCATGTCTGTGTAAAAACACCAGATATTTCTTTCATCACGCACAGAGTACGGGCATCTAATGGACCGAGAAGAGATATTTAGTTGACAAAGTGACCTTACAATTAACTTGACACAGTCACAACATTTTTGATAATTGTTCTATTTAAAAGAGATCATATTTGCATTAGAAAAGAGCAGTTCATTTTTTGATGGTATCATGTGATAATACTCCATCATCAGGTTTTAAATATATTGCACATTGAATATCAAATTGAAGCTTGACTTGCCGGAATATTTACCCCAAATAATATGTATATAATGTATTATAAAAGAGAATAGGTTAATATATTACAGTATTAATGCAAACACATTTCATATACAAGATATTATGCTAGAAATATGATGTAGCCTATAGACTACCTTTTCTATATTTTTCATCCCTAGTGGCATCTGTCTTTCTGTCTTGTGTCTTTACTTCTTTAAAGATTGTGTAAAGCAGACATACATTTGTGTTTTGAGTTTGTCACTCCACAGACACTGGTAATATTAACCACCCAGACAAATTTGAATGAATAAAAAAGTCGCCAAGTATACTGTTGGTTTTCATCAGAGAGAAGATATGTAACAAGATGAACACTCTCTCTGTCTATCTCTCTGTCTATCAGGGTTTGACTGGAGTCTACACTTCAAATGGGAGCAGATACCAATTGAGCAGAAGATGGCAAGGAGCGACCCCACACAGCCAATCAGGTGCCTGAATAAGAGTCATTGAATTAATAGCTTACATTTGGCGTGCAGTCTAATTGAAAAGAAACATGATAATGAGAAATATATATATTTGATCAATGCGTATAAGACACGACTACACTAATATAGTCTGGCTCAAGAATATCTCTTTCACATTACCACTGATTGCTATGGCTGTAAGCACTATACACCCTATTAAAAACACTATCCTGTCTGTGTTGCAGTTTTTTTGCATATGTTTTCCTTGATGACTATATTATATTAGATGTTATATTAGGTGTTTGTTGACGCCCAGCTACATGGGTGCACTTAATAAACTGTTAGCTTCTCTTACAGCCTTACTGCATTACAGTATAAACCAGCAGTGTAACTGGAACGTGTGAATGATTTGACAGGACTCCAGTCATCGCTGGTGGGATCTTTGTCATGGACAAGAGCTGGTTCAACCACCTGGGACAGTATGACACCCATATGGACATCTGGGGAGGAGAGAACTTTGGTGAGCATGAAGAGAAGATACACAGAGAGGGTACACTATAAGGGCCCCCTTCAGCCATGCATAGAAGCTTGGCTTGTAATTGATCAATGACCAATTACTTACAGTACAGTAGGTGTGGATAATATAGACATACTTGACAGACTAGACAGGTGTAATTGATTGATTGGGTGATTGGCAGAGGAGAAGACATAATAGAGACATGACTCTGTGATCAATGTCTTCCAGAGCTGTCTTTCCGTGTCTGGATGTGTGGAGGCAGTTTGGAGATTCTTCCCTGCAGTCGTGTGGGCCACGTGTTCAGGAAGAGACACCCCTATGACTTCCCAGAGGGCAATGCTCTCACCTACATTAAGTGAGTGGGACCACGACACCGTACAAACACTTGAGTGTCTTATCCTAGTACATCCATCCACTCCATAAGGACTTCATTTTGTATGAGCCTATTATTAATCCTGACGTCACGTTCTAAAATAATTCTAAAATAGTGTAAATATAATAGTGTAAATGCTATAGTTACGTCATATGTAGAACAAAAGGTGAAATTATTCAAACTGGAATTGGTTTTAAGATGTCATATTAGCATAAACGTATAATATAAACTTATAAATAGATTTGAGGTTGATTGCACTCCATGAGGGTGAAAGATGTGTATGTGTGTGTGTGTGTGTGTTCCCAGTGAGACTGTTGTGTCCAGGTCATAGTGCATAACACATGTGTGTGTGTGTGTTCCCAGTGAGACTGTTGTGTCAAGGTCATAGTGTATAACACATGTGTGTGTGTGTGTGTTCCCAGTGAGACTGTTGTGTCCAGGTCATAGTGCATAACACATGTGTGTGTGTGTTCCCAGTGAGACTGTTGTGTCAAGGTCATAGTGCATAACACATGTGTGTGTGTGTGTGTTCCCAGTGAGACTGTTGTGTCAAGGTCATAGTGTATAACACATGTGTGTGTGTGTGTTCCCAGTGAGACTGTTGTGTCCAGGTCATAGTGCATAACACATCTGTGTGTGTGTGTGTGTTCCCAGTGAGACTGTGGTGTCCAGGTCATAGTGCATAACACATCTGTGTGTGTGTGTGTGTGTGTGTGTGTGTTCCCAGTGAGACTGTTGTGTCCAGGTCATAGTGCAATACACGTGTGTGTGTGTGTGTTCCCATGCAGAAACACCCGGCGGGCTGCGGAGGTCTGGATGGATGAGTACAAACAGTACTACTACTCAGCAAGACCATCGGCGCAGGGCAAAGCATTCGGCAGGTTAGTCAACTGTCCCCAAGATAAACTAATATTGGTCTCTGCCCTCTCCCTGTTCTCAAATGTTGTCTCACGAATATCAACGTTAGTGATATTATATTAGGATATTCAAAACACAATACAGGGCTAGGGACCTACCAGTAGTAGGTGGAGGAGTCTGGAAGAATGTGTGTGACTCTGCACATGCCATTACCAACAGACATCTTCTGTTCTATCGCACGCACCGCCGTCTGCAGATATGTTAATATCTCCTTCATAGACACAAACCATTGAATTCACCTTAAACGTGGTCAAACATTTCTTCAACACATATTCGTGAAAGTTATATAAAGCATTATATTGTGATGTTTACTAAATGATATGTGAAATAACTGGTTGGCAGTTGAAGAGTGATTCCACCTTTGTGGTGTGTACAATGTGTGGTTTTATCATGACAATGTGTCTGGTTTAAGTAGATAATTGGTCCATTTCATTTGTACCGCTATAGCCATTATATGTATTGATGTCAAAACATGTGGGTGATCTAATTAGGGCAAAACCTGAAAAAAATATTCAGTGTCTGTCACTGAGACTCACCTACGACATTGTTGTCATAGCCCAGTAATGAACACCTCCAGTGATATTACTATAATAATACATTATACTGTATATCAATCAAAATGCAACGTTTTAATGTGGCTCAGTGTTATTCATGGACTCCTGACTAGCCAAGCACATAGCTGTAGCAAGTCAGCCAAGTTTGAGAAGACTGAGCTGGTCTAGAGCTGCTTTCTAGTAAATAGTCCATCTAAACCACCCCATCTTAGTCATTTTCTATAACACATTCTATTCCTACTCTCTGGCTACACTCTCTCAGCATTGCAGACCGCCTGACGTTACGGAGGAAGCTGAACTGCAAGCCTTTCAGATGGTACATGGAGAATGTGTACCCTGAGCTGAGGTAAGTACATTCTGTACTGCCACCTGACATATTTGCATATAGTATTAGCAGACGTTGGACACCAGAACATATTCATTCAATTACAATGACATTGTCAACTAATGGCTGGGTGGATGGCTGGACCAAATACATTGTTAGTATATCTATCTATTATTTATGTGTCTGTCATCATGGCTGATGTCATGACACGTGTGTGTGTGTGGTCACTTATGTGATTTGCAAAAGTCGGTGTGAGATTGACAAAGCTAGTGTGTACAGGATGTCCTTATTTCCCATCAATGCTCCCTCTTCTATAAAGTGGCTATGTTGATGATTAGTGTGTTAGCTATGCAATGTATCTGGTGATGATGATGTTATGCAGTGGGTACCTAGATCCTCCATAGAGCAGCCAGGTGGCTCCATCTGTTGCTTACACTGGTCTCATCTCCTGTGTGTCCTGGGTCCCCAAGGGTCCCTGAGCAGGACGCCCAGGCCAGCCTGTTGAAACAAGGCGGCCTGTGCCTGGAGACACACGGGATGGATGACCTGGGCCTGTCTGAGTGCAGGGGCACTGGGGCAAACAGGCCACAGTCGCAGGTCAGTCTAGACACCACCTCAGCTCAACCCTGCCCCTTGTGGTCGAGTAACCCAATTACACAGATGTTATCTATACTGTACTTAATTGTATCACAAGTTAAAAGACATTTTAAAAAGGTTAGGATAATGAAATAGCATGACTATAAAGTTTAAATTAAATCTATACTACTTCCATATCAGGTGAACATATAAAGGTTTAGTTCTGAGAAAGATGGGATATCGCCATGAGCTTTTTGCCTGCCAGAAGCGACATGTGTATACCAGGCCTCCTGAGGCTGCGGTCCAAAAAAATACATCTGTTTCTCTTGTTGGGACATGGAGCCCATCAATCCAACACTCAAATGTGTTTAAACACTGGGCTAGCATGACATTAACTGGGCACACTGTGACATTACACTGTTTAGTACACAGTACTTTGTTTTATTTGCACCACATCATGTGGTTTAGAGGGAGGGAGAAGAATGGTAGAGGCATATCAGTTTACAAGCGATGTTAAAATCTCTATGTGCTTCCTGCATGTCCTTAAATAAACTGGGACAAAGTATTGTGGTTTGGAAAGATTTTCACGATCATTTGTAATCTAATAAAAGTGTGGTTTCCCACACGCCACTATAGCTCGTCAACACACCAAAACATGCTCCATAAAATCTCTACATTTGATGCGCAGTGTTTTTGAATGCTCATTAAAATAAATGGATAAGCAAAAGTGATACTTCAGATGTCTGAACTGTACTAGAGTTACTAGCAATAACCGTAACTTCAAACAAAAAGATAGTAACTAAGAATGGAATGTCTGCAGTGTTGTCTGAGTCATCACAAGTTTATTATGCAGTGTTTTTCATATAGATGTCTTTCTTACTAAATGTAAACATTCAGCAGTAGAAGCTACAGTACTTGAATCTAGTGTCAACATGTTGTTGAGTTAGGGGTTTACTGCCAACAACCTCATTTGACCAATTAGCTTTTTACAACTAAAATTGTCAAGGCAATTTTGTGTATTGGAAAGCAGACAATAGTCGTTATAGGACTGAGTGTGTCCTGTTTCGCAGAAATGGGAGTTACTGGAGCCTCTAATCAGACAGCAGGGCCTCTGTCTGGCCATCACAGCCTTCACATCTGGGTCAAAGGTCAAGATGGAACCATGCAGTGCAAAAGAGCCCAGACAGGTAACGCCACTGTTATATATACTGAACATTTATAGAAACTGTCCAAATGCTTTCTAAAGTGCACTCAAATTAATTTTGAACATTGACTTTGTCTATAATTCTATCCATTTTATTTTTGGCAGACGTTTGTATAAGGGTTTCTGGTTTTACCGCTGGGACCTTTATTAAAATATTTAATCCTCCAACTCATTAGCGAAAGAGTCTTAAGTAAAGATGCAATTCCCGTCAAAGGAAAAAATGAAGAGTTGATTTTGTAGATCCAGTAAAACAAGCTCCCATAACCTCTCCCCAACCTGCTCCTTCCTACAGCTCTGCTGTGTGAACGTTCAACACTCACACCCCTTCTGGACACATGCTGGCAGCATATTAGATACATTGAATAGAGGAGAGACGCTTTAACCAAAACAATGTGTGTGTGTGCGTGTGTGTGTGTGTGTGTCTGTGGGGGAGGGATACTTGCCAGGTCATCATCTCATCTCCCGGCAGACCTATCTCAGTCCTGTGAGACTGCTTTGGCAGTCTGCGCATTAGCAATCAATTTTTTGTGGGAGACGGGCCTCTAATGTTGAATCACCAGAGGAAATATTTCCCCTTTTTGTTTTTCCTTCTTCTCCATTTTACCAATTAAATATATATAAGCCTACCGTAAAATGTTTTCTATGCTTTACTTTCATTAAATGTACAGCTAAAAAACAAAAGGTACAGTTGTGATATAAACATAAGCCACATGTATAATTCAAACAGCGTGTCAGTGTCAGTCTTTTGACAGTAACATTTAACATTTACATACATAATTGTGTGAAAATGTTTTCACCTAATTTTAGGCATATTCACACTTGAACAGATCAACCCTAGATCAACCCTTAATTCACCTCTAGACTTTGATTAGCCTCCATCTGGATCTGCTTGACTCTTTTGTGGTGTTGTTGCTTAAAGGTCTTCTCCAACAGTTATGCCATTTAACATAGGGCCAGAGCATTTATACCTTATGATAGACAGCATATTGGAAGTGGTTATTCATTCTGCTTACAGAGTTTTCTTCTTCAAGGGTTTTGGGTAGAGCTGCTCAGGAATGTATCCAGCAGCTATTTTAGGAAGTATCCCTTAACAGGATTATTAGAATTATGGAGCCTAAATTTAACCTAGGTACACAAAGTAACAACAATGTATTGGTAAACAAGAAAGGACACTTTTATTTATGTAGGCTACATTCTTTATGGAGACTCCAACATTTAAATAATCATTTTAATTGTATTTATGATTTTATATTATTTCATCCTAGAAACGTCAGCTGAACACACATTTTCATGTGACGCCCTGCTTCAAATTCGCAGTTAAACATTTTTGCACCAGAGCGCTGGCCAGTAAAACCTCACTTTTCTATTTTGGATTTCTTACAGTTAGCTTGTATCTGAGGTCAGAGAGCCTTCATTACAGGCACCTTGGAGGCCTTTAGAGGCAGTACAGAAGCTTGCTCATTATAGCTTTCCTGACCCACAGTATCTCATGCAGTCTGAGAATGTTCCATAGCCTGGTTTTCTCTTCTTTACATCATAGATAGACTATCCCATTCAGTGACATTACCCCGAATAACATATACCAAACACAAGGCTTTTTATTATCAAAAGTCACATTGTTTCTTCCTTAAGTCATATGGCTCACTCACTCCCGTGCTTTGCAGCTGGCCCATCTATGATTTATGCACTCTAAATAGAGCAAGTCGATTATTCATGTGATTATTGTAATCTTGATCTGACTCACAGTCCATTAGTCTATACTAACGCAAACCTCCTGTACCGCTTCACATAGTTTGTGAGCGGGACAATAACATAAACCAGACCAGACATCGATCAGATCAATGGAAAGTGACATGCGTGTGTTTCCATCTTCAACTCTCACCCTTTTTCACCCTGTCTACCAATTACACTTGCAGAAGTGGAAGCCCAAAGGCGCGGCTCTGCAACACATTGTCAGTGGCCTCTGCCTGGACAGTCAACTCCCGGACAGACCCCTCGTCATTTCTCAGTGTCACCCCCACGCTGCCAGCCAGTCCTGGGAGCCCCAGCTGGTCAGCTGAGCCGAAGGGACCCAGGGAACCACATATGCACTGTCTGTTGCCTGGAGGATAGCTGGAAGGACTGAGGCCAGGAACTGTATTTTTGTGACGTCTACTGCAAGCTCCAGTTCAGTGTGTCTGGGAAAGGCTTATAATGATTATTGGCCTTGGTTGAAGAGAAACATCTGCAGTCATATCTTATTGTGCTGTTCTTTATCCTGTACGAATGCTGTGGTTATTCTAGGTCATCTAAGCTGTTCTCTAAAAACAAACGTTTGCACATTTCACTTTTCTGTTCTGTTTTCAATCCTGGTCAACTTGTTGCTTACATACTGTATGCAGTGGAAGGATTGCCTAAGGAGAAATACGTGCATATTGTAACCTATTGAACAACTCTGCTCTAACTAAATGCTTGTCTTTTGCCTTTCGTTTAGGTTGAGGCATTTTGATGCCTGTGGACCAGGGCACCATTAAGTATAGCAGACAGATCTGAGCTTCTTTTAAATGCAGAATAGCAGTCTTAATCATACCATGCAAAGCATTGTCAGGAACATTATTTATTGTTTTGCATGGTTGGACCCAAAGAATATATATATATTTTTTTCCTTTTCTCTGTTAGACATTTTATGTAAATATTTGAAGCTGATAAGAGCTTAGAATTTGCGTAAATTAAATCTGTTGTTTGAAAAATAAAATGTGCTGACAAATGAATTACATGTCTGATTCTTCAGTTGTGGATAAGATTGGTGAAACTGATATTTAGCATGGAATATATATATACTATTTTTACTATTATCAGATAACACTGAGTAGTTAACAGATTATTACATAACAATGCCTCTAGTTTCCTATCATAATGTAACGTGTGGGTTCGGATTAGGGTGGTTGGATAACTAATAAAATAAGTGACCAGATGGAGACTGATGATTCTCTTAACTCTGCACTTTACTGTTTCCACATTTCTTGTCAGTCAATCACACCACACTGCCTGATTGTTTACTCATCACATGTTTTTGTTAACCAATTGGAACTTTGAAGACCTGAACTAAAGTAAATGGGAATATTACTACATTGGCAGATTCATCAGATTATTATATTTAGACAGGTATACGTTTTTAACATAAATAATAAACAATGTAAAAAATATGTAAATAATTCAATATCATTTTAAATGTATTTTTAGTCAATTAATTAACATTAATTGTGAACCTTACAATAATACCAAAAATAATATTATCCTAATTGATTTAGGCCACATTTGAATGCTAATAAATCTAGCATATGACAGTCAATTAAATGGATAACACTCTGATATGTACAGATAATCTTCTCTAAAAAGGATGTAGGCCTCAAACTTTGAAAAACGTCAAATAGGCAATGTGAACATAATGTTTTCAGCTATTTTAGATATAATCTGAATTATGGATGTATCTGGTGTTGCTATGTGACTGAGACATCATTTTTTTTATAATGGCATTTAATGTTTGGCCAATGTCACTCTCAATGAATTGCAATACTACAGCATCCACTTATATATCTAAGTTTCAATAACGTAAGAGTAAATATGGAATGAGTTGCTTTAGGGTATCTCTTAAAGACCACAAGAGGGCATGCTAACTTAACAAATAGTACAACATTTTGACTTGCTTGACCTTGGCATGCTTATTTATTGTTATGTAGGCTAACTGTATGCTTAATAAAGACGAATGGATTTAATAGAAATTAAATGAAGGATGAATTAGAAAGAAAGAACAAACGAAAGAAAGAAAGCTATAGGCTAGTGTGTGTGTGTGTGTGTGCTTGTGTGTGTGTGTGTGTGAGTGAAAGAGTTAGTAACCCAGTAGGTTTCAGAACATTTGGGCTACACACACACAAAAAAAAGGCCTTTTGTTTGTTTGTGTGTGTAGCCCAAATGTTCAATAACATCAGCCTTTTTTGTCATCCATTCTGCTGTTTCATTCCATCATTTGTGGAATGCTGGATAATAGGCTAGGGCAGAGGTCTTCAACAGGAAGTCTGGGACCCCTAGGAGGTCCTCAGAGGTACTTATGGGGGTCCTCCAAATTATTTGATCTCAAACTTAATGTTGGGATCAAAACATTTTAATAAAACAAAATATAAATGAACACAAATACAACCTGTGCTGTAAATATATAT
>JAODUE010017017.1:0-25184 GCA_027564755.1 Amblyopsis hoosieri
ATCAGGTGTGTTGGAGCAGGGAGACATCTAAAACTTGCAGGGCTGAGGCTCTCCAGGATCAGGGTTAGCCACCCCTGATTTAGCGCTTTCCTAACCGTCCGACCACTCAAAGCGCTCTACAGTGTTGCCTCACATTGACCCATTCACACACACATTCACACACCGATGGTGATGGCTGCCATGCAAGGAACCGCCTGAACACTGGGAGCAGTTAGGATAAGTGTCTTGCTCAAGGACACTTTGTCAATTTTTGAGGAGTTAGTGGTGTTTGAACCAGCAGCAACGTCTGGATTACCTGTCACCCCGCTCTACCCATGGCCCCCGACCATGACAGTCTGCGTATGCAAAATCATATTTTAGTTTCTGGTGGGGCACCATGGCTCATTTGTAGTTATAGAACAAATCTCAACCAATTCCAACCAAGTAAACACTTAACGGCAAGTCTCAGGCACAGTTCTGTGTGATGTGACTGACTATATGGGCATGCAGGGGGCACCTATTTAAGTTACGTAACATGGTTACAGTGCAGAAGTCAGAACTTGATCCTGATGAACATGGAGGTTAGGGCTAGCCTGGTCTTGCAGAGACACCCTTTATACGTATAGTCTGGGACACAGCTCCCTCTAACTGCGTCAACACCCGCCCTACTTGACAGGTGAGGTGTTTCAATTGACCAAGTCAGAAGTTAAACTTACGTCGAGGAATTTGTTGGAAAACTAAATGACAAGACAGACTTGTAAATCTGTCAAATTAGTAAATTACGGTTTTAGCTTTATACATTTAATAAATTTAGATAGCAGCACACTAGTGTTGCACCAGAAATTACGGATAACATCTAATGAAAATCGACAGTATCAGTTCACGAAAGTCTGTTGATCTTAAACAGGTGTATGTGTCAGACATTCAGCACAGAGTTGGTTAATACGTTACGTAGTGCTATAGGACAGAAGTGGCTGAGACTACTAGCCTGGTGTAACCAGACTTAAAATCCACTTTGTGAATAGGGTCTGGACACACTCCATTGTGATTGATTACAGTCTTTACATCCTACTATTGGAGCAGCCTTTAACCGATAGGTGTTGCTTCAACTGTTTGTAACTATACCACCATTTTGAATCAAAACACTTGACTTTAAAGTCATCGCACTTAACCAATAACCCACTATTCACTAGTTGCAGGAAATTTGAGACTGTTTTATAAAAATATTAACAAAATTAGTGCACCTGGCATTACATGGTACATATTCAATTACAAGCTCCATTTTCACAAACCTTACAAATGTGCTCATTATTATTGCTACATAAATTAATACCAAGTGAAATATTGTTTCAATAACAAAACATTGCTTTATTTTTGTTTTGTATATTTGTAACAAGGCATTTCAGCATAATGTATTTATAGAGCAATCCAGCTGCCCTTCATATAAAGTCCTTGCAGTGCACACATGCAACATTACAGTAGCTTATTTGCATTGCTTCATGGTATGTCTCATTATTAAACCACCTTTTACTAATGTCGTCTTTTCAGTCGCACTATAGCTTTTTCACTTTTTTCACATATATAATTTAACATTTTAAAATAAAAGAAACTATTTAAAATACATAGGCCTATTTTGTTTTCAGTGTATTCACAGATATGTAGTCAGAATTGTACCTAGAATTTTACAACTTTCCAAGTAGTCCATATTGAATCATACAATGAGGACATTATTTCAATCCATATTTCATTTTGTGTGTGAAATGCAGAAAAGAAAAGATAAGATCTTCTGAAAATGCAGTCTAGCTAGTGCATGTTTCCATAATTTTGATAATAGTCAACGCCAGGATTTGCATCTGTTCCACTATTCCAAGGCATTGTGTGGAATAAACGTCCATTTTGCTCTTCATCTGCACATAGTAAACAAATTACTCCCAAGTGTATGGTTACACTAGGACCTAGCTTGTTTGCGTTTTTTCTTGGGCAGCTGAACACAGTTCTTTGTAGAGATTAGAGCTGATGAACCTGGGATAAGAATTGTTCTCCATGAGACTGTAAACCTTCTTCTGTGCTGGCAGGAAACTGGTTGCAGTGGGCTTGCTCAGACTCTGGGCAATTGTGCTTTTGGTGTGAAAATCCAGGTTGATCTGTGAAAAAATTTAACCATGAGACTGACGTTGATACTGTAATACAATGCAAACGCATTGTGTCTAACACGTTCCTGTGCAAAAAGTCACTTATGAAATATGACCATATACAGTGCCATTATTTATATATTTTGAAGCTCTTTTGGTACATTTCGTGTGAACAAATCCTTGATAATTGTTACCTCTTTAGGAGATTCATTTTGAATGAACTCTTCGTATATGCTGTTGGCCTTCAAGACCAACTCTCTTCGCGATGTGATAATGCTGAAATCCTCACAGGCTGTCCAAAATTCAATATTTTCTTCAGAGAACTCAGACTTTAGAAATACATAAAAGGCAGATTTTCCATCTGAAGATTGGGGGGGAAAAGGAAAATCGAGCATAAAGATAAGACCGGCACCGTCTGAAACAAGCTATGTGAATGGAGTCCTTTTGCAGCCTTCATACTTTTTCAAGGCAAATTATGTGACCTTTGAGACCATTTGTATACAGAGTGATACTCACATTTGTGACTAAGTAGGTTGTCAAATGACTGTGCCCACTGATTCACGTCCTCAACTGTTGGCCTGAGGAAGATTAGAAAGGTCTATACTCTGTATAAAGATAGCACATTAATTCGTGGAAAATAAATCAATAAAAAAGACTGGTATATGTACACTAGCAGCACCTAAGTCATCCAGGTGCCATGATACTACTTCAAGGATCACTAAAACAAAACAATGGACCATGCGTAAGACTAACAGTATTTTGTGAGTAATACTTAATGCTATCATTTATTTTCTTGCTGCCATATTTAAATGGTGTAAACTAATAAACTTAAAGTGACAGTGTGGCCTTACCTATAGGACCTGTTTATCTGTGGTCTAGAGTTTGATGGGGAACCCTTGATCTTCATGAAGAGTCCTAATCTAACTCTCCAGTTTTTCCTCCTGAAGTAAAAAGAAATGTATATTATTATGGCTTAGACACAATACCATCCTGCATTATGTTTTTTTCAATGTAAGTATGTATGGTATAATGTAAGTGTAGTCTCAAGACAACACCTTGCATGAACTTACTTTACTCCCTTTTTGTCTGTGGACATGTCCGATGTTTTCATGTTTTCATCTGCCAAGGCCATTGTCCTGGAAGCACTGGCCCGGATTTCTTTCATGCCCCCTGTAATGTCTCTCCTCAACGTCTGTTCTCCCTCTTGCCTGCCAGACAACTTTATAGTGGTAGCGGTGAGAGGCAAGGGGGCGGGCCTTGGAATAACAAATGTCTACGGCAATTGGCTATCGCTGCGTAAACACAGCCGTGCCCCGATATGACTGCTTGAGGCAGTGATAGGCTCACCCAGCATGAACATTTCCTCCCTGAGTGTTCATGCGCTGTTCCATTTTTAAACTTAAGGTCAAGAAACAATGACGTAAAGAAACGCAGAACACTGTTCTAAGATCAAGATATGTTCTGATGGGATTTTATTTCTCTCTCTCTCTCTCCCTCTCTCTCTCTCTCTCTCTCTCTCTCTCTCTCTCTCTCTCTCTCTCTCTGTGCTGCTCTCCTGTCTTTCGACAGCAACTTTCCTTTATTGGAGTGTGCTGTTTTTTTTACATAGGGTGTGTCGTCAGTGAGGTGTTAATCGTGTCATGATCATCATATGACACATTGTGACAGCACATCCTTTATTAAACAATTAAACAATAATGCAACTGTGTAAGATGGTATAGCAGCTTATTGTTCTATGGTTATAACACATTCTTTATTAAAGTTATAACACTAATACAACCTTGTAACATATCTTATAGTTCTATGGTTATAACAGATTCTTTATTAAAGTTATAACACTAATGCAACCTGGTAACATGGTATAGATTATAGTTCTATGGTTATAACACATCCTTTATTAAAGTTATAACAATAATGCAACCTGGTAATATGGTATAGCTTATAGTTCTATGGTTATAACACATTCTTTATTAAAGTTATAACTAATGCAACCTGGTAACATGGTATAGATTATAGTTCTATGTTAGTCAATAAAAACAAACTCGCTGATTATATAGCATCATAATGCAACTGACAACTGCCATGCAGGATGCATTAATGAATAAACAAATAAAATATTATTTTAGAGTGGGTGGTGTGTATGTCTGCTTCAAACTCGGGGCCTCTACCAGAGGGATTTTGAGTTTTTTCCCCACAGTCCTAGGAACAGAGATACTGCACAAAACAATCAAATAAATAAATATGATTTTCAAAACTTTTTTAGGAAAGGGCTGGGGGTGTTGCTGAATATTAAACCATTGTTAAATCCCATTTGAGCAAATAAGATACGTCATACAATTTGCTAACCATGCATTGAAAACGATAAACCTCATTCTTTTCTTATATCGCATCTAAAGCCTGTTTGTTTTAACACACACACACACACACACACACACACAAACAGGATGTACTGTATGAATATGCAAGGTATCATATGCACAGTTTTTTCCACTACTTTTCTTATATGACGCAGGCTAGCACATGTTGAATGCGTAATACCTGCCTGATTTGGTTTGAACCTGTAGGGCTGGTTTTCACACTGTAGATAACGCATAAGTCTCATCATTGTATCCCTTTGTGACATCTGTCCGGCCAGTTATCACTATTTGCATGCAAACCCATTGCAGGGCTTTCTCCTAAAAAGACTCTTTGTATAGAGTATTGTGTACATGGTGTAACATTTCCCATAGCAGAAGCCTGGTGAGATCATTTTGTACCTAGTTTAAATGATCAATGTTATTAAATACAGTACATTTACCAGCATTGACTACGCTGCTGTGGATGAATGTTTATTTAAGAATGGTAAGATGTTCTCAGCTGTGGTCATTTAATGGGGGTTGACATTTTAATGATACACATTATCAATAACGCCACAATAATACATTTTCTTCAAGTCTTGATGCAAATGCGTCAGAAACTGTGTGTGTGCGTGTGTGTGTGAGGTGAAGAAGCACTGGAGCCGTTCACTCTGCTCAACTGGCGTAGCCCCTTTCTCAAAGACACAGAGTTCACCCGGTGTGTTTATTATGACGTGCACGTTATGTGTGTAAGCAGCCGTCCATTTAGAAGTGGACTGGGAGCCGGGCCAAGTTTCCGTTAAAGCAGTTGGTCTGTCCAAACCTTACGTATAAGGTGAGTGGGTGCAGAGTTTGTCTGGTCTATAAAATATTTGGGTTCCTAACAGAAAGAATAGAACTACCGTGCCCAATCCAATTACCTTTCAAAAGGATGTGTAAAAAAAAACTAGTTAAACACAAGGATACATGTATTAATGTCTTATTAATGTAATTTACTGTAATGCATTGCCCACTATAATTTACACTTGACCTTTTACTAAATACTAATATTTGCTACTTATATTTTATGTAATTTTATATTATGTTGTACCAAAAATAACAAATCTATAAAATAATGGTACAGTATGTGTAATGTAAATGTAGGCTACTTGTCAATAAAGATGATTCAGCTCTGGTAATTGTTTTTAAAATATTTTTTATTTAATTATATAAGCCTATATTCAGCACAAACTATAGGTATATTTGTAGATATTAGGAAACCAAGTAATGTAACTTTACTGTATGCAATAGGCCTAGGACACATTTTTAACAACAATTGCAGTAATGTTGTGTATGGCCCTTCATTGCTATATGTCTTTTGACTTTGTTTGCAAAACATCACAAATCAGTAATGCACTTGAAAATATGTATATCACTGATTTAATAAAATTATAATCCGAATTACAGTAACCAATATGTGTGTATTTTTGTTCTCAAGAAATACACTATATCCTCTCCAAACTGATTTGTTGAATGGGCTTTCTCTATCCAGATATCAGCAGTGTGTCTCATTAATTATACATTTCAATCTATATAAACTCTTAAATATGGTAGTTGCACTGAAAATGGTTTAAGATACAGGTCAATACAAATAGAATGTAAAATGGTTTGATTTAACAAATTGTTTATAATTTCTGAGAAGAAATTGCAGATTCAAAATGCCCATCAGAGACTTGCATGCAATGTAAAGATTCAGTACCGTTTAGTTAATTTCTATCTGAAAGGCCTGTAGACATATGACACTCTTTTAGTGGCTATGTAAATATTTCACTTGAGTAATAAGGCTATGTCACAAGACCAAAATATGCTGATTTCATATTTACATGCTTGTGGCTATAATTATAACTTGTTTTACTGTCTACGCAAACCAGTGTGCTAAAACAAATATTCAAAACAGTATTTGTAATATTAATAATTCACTATTCATTCCCAGTATCTTCATAATTTAATTGCATATAGGCTATCACTTGGTATTTTTGTTACAAGCACTGAGGCAAATCAGAAAACACGCAGGTGGGATGCCAAATAAATAACATATTGCACACTGTACATCATAACATGGGTTTCAGTACACTAAATAAACACATTCTGCATAACATGCTTTGGTAGCAATAACATATTTCATCATACAAGAGTTAGCTCAAGCCATATAATTTGGCTACATTTATCGCACAAAAAGTATTTCAAACTGAAAATCACTTGTTATTTCAGTACTGAGAATAGTGCATTCAAGTGTGCCTGTAGTAGCACTAAGTGGTTGTCTACATATGAAATATTATCCATATTTTGTTTTTTTGTGATTGCATTTAGTGCAGTCACTAAATACAAAAAGTGGAGTCCTTTAGGCCAGTGTTTCTCAAGAGTATTTGGTCACAGACCAATTTTTTGAGTTTTTTTCTTTTTTTTTCTGTACAGGAAACTGGGTACTGGTTTATGTGTCAAATGTACAGGGAATAATTGCATCGACTTGCCCGTCAATTATTTGGATGTGATGGCACCACCATAAAACACAGGTGCTCAGCAAATGTGGTGAGTGTATGAAAAGAAACATTTACAAAATAATTAGAATTGAAAAACCTGAGCACATGCTTTGGTTTTCCCCCCGCATTCTGGAACCACAAATTTAGATAACAGTCGATCCTGTGGCTGCATTTCAGGGATACACATTTGAGTATTAATTTTCTTGCAATAAATAACAGACACACACGCACACACGCACACACATCCACACAAACCCAAATATCTTTACTGATAGTGTGTGCTTTAATCCTCTATCTTAATTTCCAGCACAAGAAACCCCTTCTTCATGCTAAGGGTTGGGAGGGAGGCGGGGTTCTCTGACAGCTCTATGGGCAGGCATCCGTTGCCTGCATTCACTGCCAAAACTGTTACACTTTAGCTGCAGTGCGAACACAAACGTATTACCCAGTACAAACACAGACACCACCGATTATCAGAATTGCTGCGTTTTTTGTTGTTGTTGCTTTTCCTTCTTCTCACGGAGTTGCATTATGTGGGACTAGTTCATGAAAGGTCCTGATCTCAGGGCTCTGAGGTGGCATAGCGCCTCAACGTGGCCCTATGCAGTGTTTGTGCGCGTGCACATCCTTGGGCCAAGAGTCTTCCCGACCCTCCTGTCCCTTTTCTGGGATGCTGTGCTCGTTGCTCACTCCTGGACGAGCCCCTACGTTCCAGTTTTTGTTGTGTTCCTATGCGTTCCTCATTTGTGCACTTCACAGGTTTGTATCATCAGCCGCTAGGTTTTCCAGGAGGATTTTGTACATGTCCGACCGGAGGAACCGCGGATACGAATCTCTCTCCATCAGCCCGTAAACAATCTTCTGAGCGTCATCAAAGCAGTGCTCCGTGGGAGTCTTGACGCTTCTCTTGATCTGCTCTCGGGTGTGATAGTCGATGTTGATCTGCAGGGAGTTGGTAGAGAGGAATGAAGGGACACGAGCCAAGAGTTTTAGTTTCTACATTATGCAGACATTTGAGTCTATTAAAAGTCTACACATTATGGGGTAAGGGAAATTGGATAATATCAAGGAGATCGGAGAGAAACGATAAAGGGACAGAGAAATATTGCTAATACTTCTACAAAACTCAAAGTAGTGCCTTTTAAAAAATCAGCTAAGGACAACTAGTGATGTTTTTGCAATGCATAAACATATTTTGTTTAAAATAAATTGATTACGAAAACATCTGGATACAATATGTATGTATGTATGTATATTTATTTTAAAGGTACCTCTCTCGGAGATTCAGCTTTAATAAACTGCTCATATATCTTCTTAGCTTTTGAAGACATCTTGAAGGAAGACTTGATTTGCTTGTAGTCTTCACAGGTTAGCCAAAACGCAATGTTTTCGTCACTGAATTCCGATTTCAGGAAGGTATGAAAAGTTGCAAGTCCATCTGAGGACAACCACAGAAAACAAACAGGAACTGGATGACACACAGAGAAACGAACACAAATACGCACTGCTTTGCTTAAATTGGTTATTTTCACACATAATTTACTTTTCTCAGTATTTTAATCCCTGGAGAGGTGTAGAAAGAGCCAACAACCTACATTTAGACTCCAGAAGTCTTTCCAGTGACTGTGCCCATTGTTGGGTATCCTCTAAACTTAGCCTGCTGGGAGAGAATGCAAGTTGGGGTATTAAACCAGAATAAAACTTGAGCAAATTAAAGCCAGACAGCTCTGTAATGCAAGTGTCTAATCAACTATACATACATTCTTATACAATAAGTGAAATCTTTGATACATCAGTGTGTGTGTGTGTACATGCGCGCACACACTTTCATGCGTGTGCGTGCACCATGCCAAAGCAAACACGGTGTCTCTAGTTCATTTGAATCATTTTCAAACAGCCATAGATGGAAATGACGGCAGCAGGCCGGCTACTTTAACACTGAAATATACTGGACGCAAAGCATTCTTCTTACCTCTCTGTACCGGACGGGTGTGAAAACATACACTGGAGTCGGCACATAAAGTTCTTTCCACTGTGAAGAGATAAGAACTGTATTAATACATCCATGCTGGATTTACTGCTGTATATTTAGTGTCAAGAGGAGCATGTCAGGTATTTAGTAATTAGAAAAGAGTGTGTGTGACGTAGCGCAGTCAGATAACAGAATTTCCCTCACTCTACTTTCAGAAGACATTAACAAGGCACGGCTGTGCGTATGTCTAGTGTACCATCCATCGTTCTAAAGGGTTCCCTCAAGAGCCAAAAGATCGACCGGTTCACCTCACTGCAAACACCGTACTCACATATTGTTGTTTCGCGTCCTGTCGCCCTGCTCCATGATGCAACGGTGCTGGTTGGGGGGTTTGTCCGGTAAGCTGGGCATGGTCTTAATCACGTCCGCTCTCTCCTGGTGCCCCAGGACCTGCTCATGCTGTGGCCGAGAGACGCTCAGGAGGGTCCCCCCTCCGACACTGCAGCTTTTTATACCCAGGTCTTCCGCTTTTTTTTGTAGCAGTGACTGCTGGGATACCAAAATCAATTTGACACAGGCAGGGAAAGAGAGAGAGAGAGAGAGAGAGAGTGAGAGAGAAAGAGAGAGAGATAGTGAGAGAGTGAGTGAGGAGTGAGAGAGAAAGAGAGAGAGATTGTGAGAGAGAGGAAGCCCTTTTCCCTCCCCCCTCCCTTCGCTTCTCTCGCCCCCCACCCCCCACCCCCCCTTCCCCTCCGCACACACCCAACCCCTTACTCCCTATTATGTCTTCACGCATACCTCCTGCTATGCCTCTCTCCTTGTTTTCAGCTCCTGCTCTGCTCCTATCCTCTCCTCCTCTGTAAGCACGGTGAGGAAAACAGTCTGGCTCTTCTCATGCCATATTAAAATACTTTTTCCTTTCTGTAATGCTGCCGATGCAAATTAAACGGCTTGTCTTTGATAAGCAAATTGTAACCTTTTTAGGGATTGAAGGACTGTAACATGAAATGCAACGGCCAGTCCAATGCAAACAAGTTATGAATTGTTCCACACGTACTCTTTGCTCTCACTTTATGTTTTAAATGTTTTCAATTAAAATCGTGTGGTTTTTAAAAGAAACACTACGTATGTAAGAAGCGGTATGTAAGAAAAGGGAAACGTCAAATGTATTGCAACAGTTCCATGTGGCTACAGGAAGTTAGCAAGATTTTGCGGATATCCCATCCTGGCCAATCCTTTGTTTCAGCTGCACACTACTGTTTTGCTGTGAGCTCAGGACCTGTGTGTGTGTGTGTGTGTGTGTGCGTGCGTGCGTGTGTGTGCGTGTGTGTGTGTGTGTGTGTGCGCGCACATGTGGGTGTAATTGTGTCTGCTTTTTGGGGCAAATTTACCAATGGCAGCCATTACTGTAAGCGACAGTATGTTACAAGGGTTTCGAAATAACACGATATTTCCACAAGCAGGTTAAACAAAGAACAGGAGCACAATCCACTGAAATAACCCTCCTCACTTTGCCCAAAGATGGTTACGACCCACAAGCCATCGCCAAGAATCACCATAGTTTAAGCCTCACACCAACTTACTGTATTACACCTATGCCCACAGATAAGTCAGTTCAATCTTACATACAACTGCACAGTAAAGGAACTCTGTCTGTCTATAGGCCATCTCTGTTCAGCATATGACAAGGCTGGGTGACTATTGAGTAATGTCTCAGATATGTAATGCACCCTATATTACTCACTTCCTTGTCATTACCATGGAAACCATGCAGGCTATTAAGAAATGTTTTTTATTTTAAAACACTGGCAGATTGTGCGTGAAGAATCACACACCATGCGATGTGGGAGAGGTGAGACCCTTATATCTATCGGGAACATTCCATGGTGCCAAGTTGGACTCAGCAAGACAATGTGTTTTAATTCTAATTTGTTTGTTCATTATATATATTTTTTTAATCTATACTGTATATACAGTATATAGTTCAATACTTATTTGTGAAGCTATTCATTTATGCTAAACATAATGCTATATCTGATTAAATTGGCTATAATTAGCAAGTGTTAGTAAATTCAAAATGTTTAGCCCAAGGAGTCGAAAACACAGACAGAAATGGGCTGTGTGACGTCACTATAGCAGATGAAAGCCAATCAGTGGACATAACGTATTGAACTTTATGCATGTTTTAAAGACGAAGACTGCATTTATTTCAGAGCTGGCTACATCTTTTAATATTTTCCTCTGATATTTAAGTATGCGTTGCTCTGCCCTCGTGTGGGTGTTTCATATGAGTTTATAGTGGTGATATTTTCCTCACAAAGCAAACAAACCATATTCAGGGTGATTTGTCAAGCATCTGTCTGATGATGCCAACCCAACAGCTATTGTACCTTTATAAGGCACTTCTTCTGGAAATAAGGCTATTTAGAGAAGCATTTTAAGGATGGAACATTTACATTTTTTTTAAACCAGCTTCATGACCCCCTTGTTGACTTGTGGACTCCTGTTTGCGCTTTAGTGGGCGATTAGTGCAAGTCATCACACTGTACATGTGACCAACTGTGCAGTGGAGATGTGGAAACAGCTTTGCTGTCATTTGTAAATGACATAGTGGATGGATGCAATCAAATCAGAACACTTTGTTATTATATGTATTTCTGTGCTACAGAAGCATTTTGCACTAAACTGAATCACTGGCATGCAAATCTGAAGTGAGAGAATTAAGATTGTGCATTTATGTTGCCAAGAATGAGAGAAGAAGAAAAAAAACTTTTACTTTTACTTACTTTTATTGTTTGTGCACACCCTACACACCAGCAAGTGACAGACTGACAGTCCTTCACATTACTTTGTGTTTATCGGTCCTACTTAATTCTTCCTTATCCAATTAGTGAAAAGTGCTTACAAGCAACATGGGCACCATTTATTAAAGGCTTACTTATAACACAGTCCAATATATAAATGATATGCAACTGAACAGGCAGGGTGGTTACCACTTTACCCAGGTAAAATCAGTTACTGCAAGCATACACTTTTTGTCAAATTCACCAAATATCTCCTCGCATTTCGTTAGCATACCATTCTCTGTGCGTGTTGAAAAAATTATCTGACACTTCTACACAGCCCTGCCTCCGTAATAGGAACACTAACAAAGTGGCGAACACCGGTCGTATCAACAAAGCCGTAGCATTACGCTTTGCTTCGCAATGCATTTCGACATGCGCCCCCACGGAGGACTGCAGAGCGGTACTGCTTTGATTTGAGCTCGAAGTTAGCATGACTGACCATATTAAGGTACGCTTCAGTACGTGTATAGAAACCTGGGACGGGTGCGCTCATTGCTAAAAGGTTAAGGTAGACTTCAGTACGTGTATAGGAACCTGGGACGAGGGCGCTCATTGCTAAAAGGTTAAGGTAGACTTCAGTACGTGTATAGGAACCTGGGACACATGTCTTTTCAGCTACGTGTCTCTGAGCCTCATCAAAGCAACACTGGGATTCTTCCAGATGTTCTCTCTGATACAGTGATCCACATTGATCTGGAGTAAAACACACATATTAGACACTGTATATATGCTACACTGTGAAACAGCATATGCAGACAAAGCCTGTTAAATGTGTCTGCATATAGCCTACAGTTGTGTCTCAAACATGAACAGGGAAGTGTGGAGGAAACTCAATGTTCTTCTGGGGCCCCTACAACTGAATCGAGCAGTGTATGCAGGATATGGGCAGATTATATCCTGCTTCTGTAGCATAAGGCAGCTAGTACACAAGTAGCAACACTGGATGGGCAGGGTCGTATGACCCTTCAACTGTAAAAGTATTTGGTCGTAAAATGTATGAACAAATGTACAGTATAAATGCATACTAATAATAGGACTAAAATGGATCTAACATGCAAGCATGGAAGCCAAAAGAACAACACTTACAGTACAGTACAATTACTAACACAATGAAACTTTTCATACCACAGGTATATTTACATATTTGAACATGATGGTCAAATGAATGTGCAGCAGCATATTGAGTATAGAGGTGTATATGTCATATTTAAATATGCGTGTTTGTGTGTGTGTGTGTGTGTGTGTGTGCGCACGGACACTTTTAATATTTATCCAATTAAAATCATGTTTGAAACTGCATTGTTATAAAAATAAATAAAAAGGTTAGCCAGTTATCTAACAAAGAAGTTTGGTATAATTACTGATTGCCAGAATGCTGGCAGGCTTTAGGATGAAGAAACTGGTATCGCTTGAGGTATTCTCTCTGAAGCTTTTGCATGCCAGCCAGTCCTGGGGTGATTTTTAATGGACATGACGTGTAGTTCAGTTTTCAACCCATGAAATGCTGATTTTTATAAAAACGTGAATTTGTCAATAGCATTGATGTGTCTCATCACAAATGAATGCTATTTTGTTTACAGCTAAAAAAAACACATTATGGGGTAGTTACACTTTAACAATTTTCCGGAGATGGCTGAAATCTTTCTTGAGAGCTGTGAAAATTTAAAATGAGTGTATTTATTATAAAAACATATTTCACAGTAGTACTTATTTAACAGTTGATGTATCTGTTATGACCATATACCTCAGCTTTAAGGTATGCATCTTCCTTTGCCCTCTGTACCAGAACATATTGCCTGCCTGTCCTCCTTGTTAATCCAATCCTGTTTAAAATTATGTCAGTTCTTCATATTATATAAATCAATAGCATTTTCATTTGTATAAACCACAGCAACATAATTCATTCAAAGTATCTTCACTGTACTCCCAACTGTACAGTATATCTTTCACAAAGTCTCAACGCCTAGTTTTTTTTCCCAAACTTTCCAAAATGTTTATTAGACCCTTAAATTCGTATATACTAATCTTTGAAAACAATATTTTAGGCATAACATATGGCATCTGGTTATATCCTCAGAACAGTGTGACCAACAATTTTCCGATGTGCCTACATTTTCCAAATTCCTTTCAATTCAATTCATATATGTGCATTTAAGCATGCAGATAAGGTGAGACATGGTAACTCTGGAGACCTGCTGATACAGGTTTCCAAATAACAGGGGTAGGCCTCGGTAGGAGTCTAGACCAGCCTAGATAATTTATAATGATATACTGTAGAGTATTATAACATGAAGATCATATTTGACATTGAACAGGTAATTATTTTGCTCATGAATTTGCTGTTGTTTCAACGTTTTGTGTACAGTACATGCATAAGACTGTTTATTAGTGTTTAACCTTTGTCATAAAATCCCATTATGTTTCAAACCTACACGAGTTGTACAGCATCTTGGATTTCAATTGAAAGTGTGTGCACGAGTCCCCTGGAGTATGTCTGAGTGGTCCATGTTAAATGCATCAGGACTTTATACTGTATACAGTATTATTATTAGAGCAGTGGTTTCCAACCTGGGGTCCAAGCTTCCCTAAGGGGGGCGCTAGAGATCATAGGCGGGGCGGCGCTTGATATTATTTGCTTTGAGATCAAACATGCATTAAAATGTTTGACTAGAATTTAATTGTAAAATGTATACGTTTTAAAAAGTTATTAAAAACCATATGCAATGCTAGGGACAATCTAACAATAATTTTGTCTATTAATGATCATTTAAGCAGTAAGCAAATTCTTCTTCAAATAAATGTGCATGTCATTTGCCTGTGATCAGAGGGGGGCTCCAAGGGAAAATGGTTGGGAACCGCTGTAATAGAGGGCTCTATACTACATTAGGTTGCACTAGGCATGCTTTATAGCACATAGACAGACCTGTTGAATCAGATTTGAACAGAAACGTCTTGAGTAATACCATGACATAGTGTGACTGCGTGTTTTGATTAATTTCCGTTTTGACAGTACATGACTGTCAATTACAATTACCACACTGAGTCTGTGGGAAGGTGGGTGTGGGATAGGTATCAGTAATGGGAGAGAGTTGGAGGAGATGTGGTTCACTCTGGGATGTATAATTCATGTTCCTCCAGACCAAGAAGGAAGAGACCTTCCCACGACGAGGAGAGCTCTGGAGATAAACCAGAGACTTTAAGTTTGGCATTGAAAAAAATAAAATTGGCATTGATTTACATTGTTTGAATAAAAACAAAAACAAAATAATTTTTGCTGTTTTCAGCATGAGCATTTTAATACAGAACTTTTCAATGTCAGTGTACTGTGTTTTGGCATGAAATGGGAGGGGTGGCCAAAGTTAATTTCAAAGTGTTTAAATGCCAATGTTTCATTTATGTTTAAAACATTTTTAACAATGCCAATTTTTTTTTTTTTTTCATTGTCTATATATATTTTTTTCAATGCCAAAGTCTCAGATTTAGCTCCATAGTTTATGTGTACTATATTGCCGTGATAAATAAAATCAAACCTGGAATCTACATACACACACATAGACTACAGTACATACAAAAGCTGCTGATGTCATTTTTATAATGATGCACAAGGCTTTCTTCAAGCCTGGTAGCCTATGCTGAATAAGTTTTATAGATATATGATACATCTATATTGCTCTATTTATATTCCTATTTAAGACTCTAGGGCTGTGTGGAAGTATCAGTTTCTTTTTTCAACACGCACATAGTTGCTAGTGAAATGCTAGGATATATTTGATGAATTTGACAAAACGTGTAGCCTACAAATTAGCTTTGAAAATTCGGTCAGGGATAAAACTGTCCAGTATAGCTCTTTAAATGAAAGTTCTTCTGCTTGTGTTTGGACCTACTGTATAAACCACCATTCACTCATTATCAATGAATATTTCCTGTTCTGCACAGACTGACAGTGATGAGAAATCGAAGCCGGCTGGTGGACCATTGTGACGCCGTCATCGAAAGGTCGACACATCAATCGCATTAATTACCCTTCAATATAGCAATCACATCAATATTCCATCCTTGTTATTAATAATGTGAATTACCACGACAGTAATTACAGTCGAGGGACAGTGTGTCCCTCAGGGTTTTTATAAGGCCTAGTGGGCACCCAGCATTTTATCAGTACTGACTTTATTAGTCACTTTCAGCAACATGACAGAAGGCATTCCACATCTGTGTGCTGGTACTCTAATTACACTGAGTAGAAAAGGATCTTTTTAATAATTTTGTGGGAGCGAGAGAAACAGGAACTTAGTCAGATAAAAATGTTATAGTCTGTCTTGACAGGTCGATGCCCAGGGAACTAGACATTAGTGACTACAATGTACAGTATACTGTAGCATATACACTAATAATCAAAGAATAACTTTATACATTTATTTTACATGTATTTTCTATTAGCAGTTTCTATAACTAGACTGGCAATACATTTTATTTTTTTATGAAGATGATAAAACTGATACAAATGTTTACAAAGCTCTCATTCCTGTTAACTAATCATTGTGAATGAAATGTCAATAGTTGCTAATGTGAGAAACAAAAAATGGAATCTAGCAATATGCAGTTGTTACTACATTCTCTGCTATTAAGGCTATTATATCTTGCATGTCCAGACCTTTTCCTGTTCCAATATCGTTGTTTCAGCAATATTCAATTCTACTCTTAGAGCTACTTTTGGGACAATGAGTATTAAATGCTAATGTAAAGTAGTGAGTTTTGCCAGACTATCTCTAGCAATACACTGAAAGGAAGTGAGCGTTATGTTCAGAGACAGATAAAGAGAAATGGCACTTTCACTTTTGATTTGCTATGCTGAATTGAACAGACTTAATTAATTACTACGAATTATGTTATTTTAGGCTATATTATATGGCATTGCCGATCATGACAATTATTAGCATATGTCATTTTGTAAGTTGCTAATGTATGCTTGTGCGTTTGTTTGTTTGTTTGTTTGTTTGTTGTGTGTGAGAAAATAGCATATGGGATGAAATATAACACACTAAATGTGCTCCTATCTGAATCACCAGCAGTGTTGGACAGTAACTAGTTACTGTAATATAATTTTTTTCCAATAATTAGTAGTGTAACGAGTGACTAATTCATATTTCCAAAACGGTAATAATATTACAATTACTAACCAAGTAATGCTGCATTACTGTATTACAGGAACTAGATTTCTGGTCCTAGCAAACATAGGGTAGGCTAATTGAACCGATCTGTGTTCATCTGGTTTATGAAGCTGCAATAATAATAATTAATTCAACTTATATAGCGATTTTCTGAGTACTCAAAACTACTTTACATAGAGAGCACAAACAATTTACACATTTGAATAGTTATAGTAAACAAGAAAATAAAAAAAAACAAAATATAGGTTGAAGCACAGGGTTCAGAAAATAAAATAAAACATTTTAAGGGAAGAGGAGGAGTTTTAGCTGTGGAAGACTAGCCGGAAGAGATGTGTTTTGAGAGCCTCTTTGAAGGGTTGCAGGGTGCTTATCTGACGGATGTGTTTGGAGAGGGCGTTCCAGAGAGTTGGTGCAGCAGCAGTGAAGGCCCTGTCGCCTCAGGTGGGGAGTATGGTCCTGATGGCTTTCTGTCCTGATATGGTTGTATCTGCCAACCTGAGGCAACGGGTAGGGGTGTGGTGTGAGTGTGGGATGAGGTCAGAGGGGTATGGAGGAGCTAGGTTGTTGAGGTCTTTGAAGGTTGTCAGTAGGATTTTGAATTGAATCCTAGATTTGACCGGGAGCCAGTAGAGGACAGGAGTGATGTGGGCTCGGCGGCAGGTAGAGGTGAGCATGCGGGCAGCGGAGTTCTGGACATATTGAAGTTTGTTGAGGATCTTGTTAGGAGAACAGTAGAGGATGCTGTTGCAGTAGTCCAGTCTGGAGGTGATGGGGACATCGGTGAGGGTTTCTGCAGTGACAAGGGACAGTGAGGGACGAAGGCGGGTAATGTTCCTGGGATAAAAATGTATTTAAGCAACCTGGTTGACGTGGGATAGGAAGGAAAGGGTGGGGTCAAGGATGATTCCCAGGCTGTGGACTTGGGAGATGATGGAGCCATCAATGCAGGGTGAAAAGGTCTGGGTGGAGTGGAGCGGGTGAGGGAGTCTTGGCCAATGATGAGGATTTCAGATTTATTGCGGTTGAGTTTTAAAAAGTTCTGTTGCGTCCATGATTTTATTTCTGTGAGGCAGGTGGTGAGAGTGGAGTGGGTGGATGAGGGGATGGTTTTAGAGGAAAGGTAGAGTTGGGTGTCATCAGCACAGCGGTGTAAACGGAGGCCATGTCGACGGAGAATGTGTCCAAGTATAGGAGGATGTACACTGAAGAAAATTATAAACGCTTAAACACTTTTTTGCCCCCATTCATCATGAGCTGAACTCAAAGATCTAATACTTTCTCTATGTACACAAAAGGCCTATTCCTCTCAAATATTGTTCACAAATCTGTCTGAATCTGTGTTAGTGAGTTCTTCTCCTTTGCCGAGATAATCCATCCACCTCACAGGTGTCGCACATCAGGATGCAGATCAGACAGCATGGGTATTGCACAGGTGTGCCTTAGGCTGGCCACAATAAAAGGCCACTCAAAAGGAGAGCGGAGTTTTCTGCCAAGCGGTTTCCATGCTGTGTTTTGAGAGGAAGGAAACCTGATCGGAAAATGTTTTCACTTTAGCTGTTGACTGCTAAGGTTCATTATTGTTCCAATAAAGAGGTTTCAATTCTAAAATGAGCTGGCTACACAGGTTGTCATTTCTCGGAGGGGGTGAGGCAGGGTGGTGATTGTGAAAGTAATGTAACTAGTAATGTAACTAATTATGTTTAATACCCAGTATTAAGTAAAGTAATATTATTACGTTTTGAAGGAGTAATAAGTAAATGGTAACTTATTTCAATTCCTGAGTGACTTGCCCAACACTGATCACAAGAGTTCAAAGACAGCTTTGCAGGTTTCAGGTGTTGCAAGCTTGTCATCACTGAAAAGCTGTGTGGAAGTGAAACAGCTTCTACCAGTGGGAGACAGTGTATGGTTAAGGGCCATGCAGAAGAAGTCCGACTGACAAGTTCCTATCGTGTGGTCAACAAGCCAAAGTGAAGTGCAACCAACACAGCCAATCAGTATATTTAAGAATTTACACAGGCCGTGTTTTCCATTGTATATCGAGACAGAAGAAAATGTGACTTCTGACTTCAGTGATATGATTGTCAAATATATATGTATCTTAGATTTATATGTAAATGATCTCCCTATCCATAGCACATATTGGCCGACTTCAGGCCTATTCAATTGGCGGCCCGCGGGCCAAAGGCAGCCCGCCAACTGCCCCCATGTGGCCCATGAGGGGATTGCACCCTTGACTATACATTAGTTCAATATACTGTTTTACCACTATACGAATCAAGTCAATATATTACTGTAAATTCGTTATTAATAACTGTTCTACAGCCAAGACATCATTACATAGTCTGTGTAAATGTAATGCAGTAGTCCAGACCTAATAATCAACGTGCTGAAATTAGTTTATGTGACATTTGTGCACATAGCTCACATAGCTCCTGTTAGTGAGGATAATGGTTGGGTATGGTACTAGTCACATTTGAAACCATACCGGTAAGTATACCTGGGAATTAGTGCCAATAAGTCTACCCGATGTTTTTTGTCTTTACTTTGTCTAACAAATTCAGTTGTAGAACACCGCCTTGCCAACTGGACGCAGGCAGTAGGCATGGCTGTTATTTTGTTGTGCCAAAGCCCATGTGAGACTTGGAATTAGCGGCATCCTATAATTCTATAGAAAACCTTCGCCATTGACTTGACACATAGGACATTAACCAAGCTGCAGGATGGAAGCTCTCAATGTCTCGCTCTCATAGACGTAAATAGTTGCCAAAAATATGTGGCCCACCTACAGTTTCTCTTGTTAAAATCTGGCCCACCTGAATTTGTAATGGAATATCCCTGAATAGCCATACTTGCATCTTTACATGTACGTGAGCATAGCTGATGCCGCCATCTAGTGGCCATGTGTGTGCACATTTATATTGGCAAGAATGTGGGACATCTCAAGTTTAAATGGTGACCTCTGTCACTGCCACCAAAGACAAATCAGACTAACTGTATCTGAGTGAACATGGCCGTGTGCTATTCCTAACCTAGACTGGCGTGCTGTCCAGGCCTAACTCGTTCCCAAAAGAAAGCTTATTTGTGTTCCTTAAACAGGACTGTTAAGTGTTATCAGTGGATTAACTGACAATATTGTTGTTAGTACAGCAACATATCACAAGACCACTGCGGTCTCAAATCTGTTTTTCCCTCCTTTTATCCTTCCCGCTGTTCCACGCTCACACTCAGAGAGAGAGAAACGCTGTTGCATCCTCAGATTATCAGATAGTAAGGAATGAAAGACTAAAATAAATATATAAACACCTTTTATAAAGCTTTAAAGCCAGGTATTAGATCGCAAGAAGTCCGCCGCAGGAGCTAATCTTCAGGAGCCTCTGTGTGAGACAGTGTAAAGTTTTCTCCTACTACCCAGTAGGAGGGGGTAAGGGGTGGATTAATTTTGTTAGTCAGCGCTATAGTCAGCAGATCTCTTATCTGCCACCTACCCCTCCCAGACATACCCGCCAACCCGCCATTTCTACTGCTGTTCTTCCAGAACCAAAATTCTGGGGCATTATCTGGGGCATTATCTCAAAGCACACTACCTGCTGGGGTCGCGCTGGCTCTGGAAGATTCCGACACTACCCCCAAAACACTCAAAGCACCATCTTCTCCTTTCCTGAGACATCAATCTGTCCTTTTTGCGACATCACCTTCTATCATGCCAGTTTGTTCTCACCATAATTTCCTGCTTCTTTTATCTTGATTTCACGCATCTCATCCATCTCGCCGCCACTCTTCCCTTGTTCTTTTTCTTGTTTCCCTCTTTTCCCTCCTCCATCTTCCTCCATTTGCTTCCATCATGCTCTTTTCCATCTTCCAACATCGCCTGACATTTTTCCTTATTACCAGCTTCCCCTGTTTACGTCTCCTATTTCGTTCAGCCAAGCTTCCAGCTCTCCAGCTTTGCACGGCCCTCCTTGTGCTCATTCCCTCCCATAGATCCTCATCCTTCCATCTCTCTGGGGTATTAAACCCAAGCTGCCGTCCAACCAGAGGCAGGAAATGCAATCAGATAACAGTGGTCCGGCAATCAGGACCTGCCAGACTTGGTCTCAGTGCTGAGCACGTACTGAGTTTGTTCTGCGGTGCAGACTGTCACTTTAATGATCAGATCATTCTGACAACGCAGACAGTAATTAGGCAATTAGCGATCAATTCAAAGCTCAACTGCTGTGTATGCATAGATCAACGTGGGCGCTCATTACTCTATTTCGTTGTGTGGTTAGAAAACCACCAGACTTGACAGTCCACTACAGTGTACTAGTGTGATTTAATATGTGTAGAAGACATATATATGTCCAAAATAGGTTGCTTATTTTCTATATGGTCCACTAAACTGATATTCTGCCATTTATTTAATTGTCCACATTCAAAATGTAATTTCACTATTGCCCAAGCGAAATATAATGTAAGACAACGTTATATAGAATATTTGTATTAATATCATGCATTTATTAATGTACCATCTACAAACAAGAACAAACAGATATGAACTCAGGAGCTATTCCATGAGATATTAATGTGCTGCATACAGGATTTGTAGGACTGACAAAACTGCAAGCATCACCAGTTATTGAAGCAAAATATGTTTCAATTCCTCATTAAAACCAAGAGAATGCACAGTTGTGATTAAGTATCATGTTTTGCTTAACATGGAAAATGAACTATAATAGCAAAACTGAGAATGATCTCCCTTGCTCCATATCTGTGTTTTATCTTCTTACTGTACATTTTTTTGAGTAATTAATAATGGAATTCAATGTCTAATTTTGAGTTTAGCACCACAAACAGATAATGGGAAGGTGACTTATTTGAAAGACCTAACTACCCCACAGGATTATTTTTAGTTTATTTAGTTTATTAGTTTATGATGCTATAACCATCACCAGAAACCACTCAAACTCAGAAACAGAATGGTTTCATTGAATTCTGATCAGAAACAATCGCCACAGTGACAGAAATTACAGAAAAACGAGATTCCAGGCTTAATAAATCAACCTGAATTCCCCTGTAATTGAATGGAAATGACTACTTAATTCTGCCATGGCAGCAGCATGTTGGAGTTGGTGCCATGGCTAAGCGATGAAAAGCCAAGACATCTCTCGGCTGTGAAGCAGGCAGTACCCCCTCCCCACACACACATACACCTCCATTCTGCCGAGAAGACAATGTCCTACTGAGCTAAATCTGCGTGTACCTGTCACTGATGTTCTTTGTCTTTAGGGCTGCACTCTCACACCTTTTGTGACACCTTACCAAGCAGTCTTCCATTTTACTTTCTCAACAGGGCTTTTCCAGGAGCTAGTTTAGCCACCTTCAGTGCTGGGCTGCTGGCTAATCCTGAGACTATGGAGCTGAAGCCGTATATAAATATTGTTGTAAACAATCTGTGGTTGCTGTCTCCACCATCAGTGGGAAATGTAACCACTGCTAAATATCAACCATGGCCTTTCTCTTTGGCCTTGATTTTGAGATGTTAGGCCAGATCTATAGGTATTTTAACGTGTCTCAGCTCTATATGACTTTATGCCACTAGCTTGTCATACTAAAGCACCCGCATCTCAGACCAAAACAAATTACTGTATTTGCGGCCACACACGCGCACACACACACACACACACACACACACACACACACACACACACACACACACACACACACATGCACACCCAGCTGAATCGGCTATGAAAGGACAAACCGCTTTCATTACCATCTTATTTCATCTTAAATGATTGCTGTCTCATTCATAAAATGTATCACATTAAAAATGTAAAAATGTTAACACAACTGTGGGCAAGGCACTACAGCACACATTATCACTGCTGTTAGTCACGTGAATGTTGTTCAACCATCACAGTACTCCTGCCTGTTCTGGCGTCCTAAACTACAAAAGCCGTTTATATTTGTCATTTGCAATAATTCCACCTGCCACCATAATGTCATGTCATATGCTTGACATGCAAACATATTCATACCACACGCATAAAAACAACATAGACATAAAAGCAAGAATTTTCATTACAGAAAGTTTAGTATTACTTAGACAAAGTTTGTATTGCAGAGACAAAAGAAAATCCATACAGTTCAACAATGTTGAAGGAAGTATTCACTGACAGCTAGCAAATACACTCACAATAGGCAGTGCTGATAAGCTATGGCTGCGGTAAAACGGCATTCCCATGAGGGCAGTGCATGAAAATCGACCCATTATCACAGAGAGCATGGCAGAAGATGCTTTAACACAGCAGTGGTAACTGAATTGACTAGAGAAACAATAGGCTACAAAATAACCATGGTGGAGGCTGACATTGTATTAGCTCTAATGTGCAGTTGATATCTAATCCTTTTAGCATAGCTAACAACATTCCACAAACATGACAGGGATGAATCACAATGAACTCAAGAACACACTTAGATAATGAGAGGAATTTATAAATAAAGGATTGTGTTCAAACTGACCTCTGGTCATGGATCTGATCTATCCAAGCCTATCTGTGAGCATACAATCTGACAGATCATAATTTAGGACATATGTTAATTATTAGTGTACCATACACTATATAAAATAGGCAAGCACCCAAATGATAAATGCACACATTAACCAATCAGCAGTTGGAGGCTACTACAGAAATCACAGTTTTCAGTCAATAGGGAATATAAAACACAATTAGGCCTACTTTTTATTGGCAGGTCTCCCAGGGAAAACAGCAGGCAAGATGGTGACACAATATTAAGTTTCTATCAAGTTTTTTATTTTCTGTTCCGTACCCCAGTCCAATCGGTGGCGGTAATGCACCTATTTGATGGTTTTACAACCGCGATTAAACATAAGTGAATAAAATGAAGACAACTGACTGTTCTGTTAAGTACCTTGGTCCTGTGTCATGTGACTTATGTTGCTATATACAGAACGGCCAAGGGGGGGGCAGTAAAGGACCAAACTGATTAAATGTTATAAAGACAATCATAGTAAGAACACACAGGGCATATTCTAATTTATCTAGAGAGTTAAGCTCTGAAGATACCCCAGCTTTTGCAAACATTGCCCGTTTTGCACCTGAAGCTTTCAAGCCTTTACTGAACATAGTATTACTCCACTAATTGTCAGAAGAAACATCAACTTCAGAGATTGTATTTTTTCTGGTGAACGTGTCATGGTGACTTTAAGATTCTTGGCAACAGGTGAGGTGCTAAAATGACCAAATAATCAAAGTTTTTAACATATATATTATCATACTTTAGATAGTTAGTAACCTATTTAGGGATGGGACGATATGATATTATCATTTAACGCGGTACAAATACTGTCAATAATCGTATTGTGGGAATGTCCATTATCGTGATTATCATAAATATTAATATTTTCACAAATGACTTGACAAACGCTGTCTAGCTCACTTGTACAGTCCAATTGTATTGATAAATACTAACTTATTTATTAGCCTGCATCTTTCCAGTCAATCACCACTATGGCTGAAGGCTCGGCTTGCCCATTGCCCATCCCCACATAACTATCATCTGAAAAATCAAATGTGTTGAAATGCTGGTTTAAAAACTAAATGAATCACACAAAAAATATAAATGTGTGTCATGATACAATATAAATGTTTGTTTCTTAACAAAATGTAAGAAAGTGATTCCAGTATGTTTTAGTGCCATTTTTAAATAATCTTTATCATTTATTACAATTATTTTGGCCAGGATAATCATTATATACATTTTTCATATCATTCCATGCCTAATTTTCTTACAGGTGAAACCTTCCATAGCCTATCTTACCAATTTAGGATTGGTTACTCAACAATTCGCACATTTGTTCCTGAAACCTCTTGGCTATCTATCAAGTTCTCCTGTGAAAAATGGCTCATGGAATGCAATATTAATTAAAAATTATCTTACATCTTACAGTCATTGTGTAATCAAAATTACAAATGTAAATCAAGCAAAAACACACAATTCAATTAGGATATACTAATGTATAATAAACAAAGTACTGTTAATAAAACCAATTATATTCATCACAGCCTATATTGATAGTTTCACAAGATTCTATTGCAACAGGAATATAAAATGTGGGTTGTACTGGGAATTGGGAAACATGGTTGGGAAACATGTAACCCCCCTCTTCCGAGAACTACACTGGCTCCCTATTACAGCTCGGATCCAATTCAAGGCACTGGTGCTGGC
>JAODUE010017028.1:0-25183 GCA_027564755.1 Amblyopsis hoosieri
TCTCTCTCTCTCTCTCTCTCTCTCTCTCTCTCTCTCTCTCTCTCTCTCTCTCTCTCTCTCTCTATCTCTCTCTCTCTGCTTAGGAAGTGGCAGAAAAACATCCACACCAACAGTAGGTTTGAGTGTGCTGATGCAGATGAAATAGAGAGGCACACCCACAGTCATTTTTCTGGCTACGCTTCAGACGTAGGTTTCCTTTAAAACACAAGCTGCTCTTTTGCTGTTTTATCCTATTATGTGGACTAACAGGAGACGACTACAGAACAGCTTGTAACAAGTAATGCGATCAAAACACGAAGTACATTTGGGAGCTCTTTTTCATATTGCCTAGTTAAACTGGTGTTGAATTGGGGTCATGCGGTTTCCGTCCTAGTGGAACAACGAACCAGGGGCCACGTGTATCAATTGCGCAGCTTTCATACTAAAAGATGGCGTAATCACAAAACACAAAGTGTGTACTCACAAAAATATTCAGATGTATGAAACCATGCGTACGCCAGGTACTGCGCATCTTCCATTCACACATCTCAATAAACGTGTATTTTACACATGCCAAAATACACACCTTATCTCCTCCCATAAATGACTATGCAAATGATAATAAATGTTCCCTTGTCCTCATCCGTTATCCAATATGCAATGACTTATCCAGCCGCAAAACATGTACAAAAAAAAAAATTTACGTTTTGAAACGTTGAAACTTGCAGTTCGAAAGTGGGAATGAGAGTGAGAGTGAACCGACCTTTTGAACCTTATATTTTCGATTTCGAATCATGGCAGGATATTCATCCCATAGTCCTCCGATATCAGCAATAAAAGAAAGTCACCGGAGTGGAAAATGACTACAGCAGTCAATGCATCGGGTTCCGATAACCGTACCACGTCAGAAACTACAAAGAAATAGTCGGATATCAACGTCGTTAAAGAGAAGAGTTGAAAGTGTGGCAGCTAAATTCACAGGAAGAAAGGATGGCTGTAATCATAGAAAGACATTGTCAGTACTATGTCAATACTATGAAAGTGATACAAAGGATTACAACAGAATGATATTGGATAATTAACATATGTGATGAATTAGAACTGGTTAAAAAGTATATGCCGGTGCATGGATGCCTGTGAGTCTCAGCAACAGCACATATTCTTGAACAGAGACAATTGCAGCGCATGGCAATCTTCTTGCACAGTGAGTAAGATATTTAATCTGTGGGAAGTAAGATGGGGTGCGCACAATGGCAATATAGAGAGGGTGAATATACAGTAGGCCTATGTAACACTGGCCAGCCGATTAACGCTGTGCAGTAGCCTACTCTTAAATCTCACTCTCCGACACCTCAAAAATGCTCTAGTGAATTATAGAGATCCCTTGGGCTCCTTGCTGAGGCCAATATTTTGTACTCCGCAGGAGAGGGGTTCGCGTCCCGATGGGGACGGAATCTGTAAAGTCGGAGTTGATTTTTAATTACTTTGACACAAAGACATTATGTTGCTTACATAAATATAAAGTTGATAGCATTTAACGTTTGGGTTTTGGCTTTTCTGATGTTAAACATTAAAACCTTATTATGCTACATGATCAAACTTATGTTGTCATCTGACAACGCCATGTTGCCTTATAGTAATTGGAGGGGACACATTTGGTGTTTTGTACTTTTCAGTTTGAAACCGACACGTTACAGAGCCAGACTTGACTTTGCGGTGCGCTCCGCACAATTTCACGTCATGTTAATTTTGATACATCACACTTTGTGCGTGAAAACCAGTGTACGCAACCTTTTCGTGCATAGGCAATGTTGATATATGAGGCCCCCGCTCTTTACTCTCGCAAGGATCCTGGAAAACGCCTAGAAGTATGTCCTTCTGGTTTACATGTGTTTTGTGGATCTGGAGGATGCGTATGACCGGGTCCCCCGAGAGATACTGTAGGAGGTGCTGGAGGAGTATGGGATGAGGGGGTCCCTTTTAAGGGCAATCCAATCCCTGTATGTCCAAAGTGAGAGCTGTGTACGGATTCTCAGCAATAAGTCGGACTCGTTTCAGGTGGGGGTTGGTCTCCGCCAGGGCTGCACTTATATATTCATATATATTCATGGACAGGATATCGAGGCGTAGTCGTGGTGGGGAGGGGTTGTGGTTCGGTAGCCTAAGGATCTCATCACTGCTTTTTGCAGATAATGTGGTCCGGATGGCATTATCGGTCAGTGACCTCCAGCACTCACTGGATTGGTTTGGAGCTGAGTGTGAAAAGGATGAGGCCATGGTTTTCAGCAGAAAACCGATGAAGTGCCTACTCGGTGTAAGGACTCATTCCCTACCCAAAGTGTTCACGATTTCATTGGAAGATTGGCCGGAGAGTTGAAGAATAGAAGCAACGGGAGCGGTATTGCAATCTCTTTACCACATCGTTGTGATGAAAAGAGAGCTGAGCCAAGTACAAGCGGCTGAAATGGGTTTTCTCAGGAGGGTGGCAGGCGTCTCCCTTAAGATAGAACTACACCAAGGCGTGGACTAAGAGACTGGGCGTCTTCTAGCGACAGCTAGACCATTTCTGTCGTCGCGATTGTGCATGTTCGTGCGACGACACTCTTTCAGCTACCTTCTGAGTCTGTGCGGACAACCCAGAAAACAGAATCAAGGAAGTTGCGGGACTATTGCTGACATCTAGTAAAGAGCGAACCACAAAACTGACACCACAATCTAGTAGCCTAATGCATGCTTTATCAAATGTAGGCCTTTCTATTCCTTTTGTTAATTAAAAATTAAATCAAGAGAAGATGAATGAGTCATAGGAAACACACAGGAGAGCAACACAAGGCATATCCATCCATTTGCCGTGATTTGGAGGTATCATAATGAAATGCAAACTGAAAAGAGTTTACTTGTTTTTGGGCTGCTAAATAAAAATAAATGTTCTCACTGTTATTGGGTTTTTGTGGTTTTTATATTGATATTACTCTGCAAGAAAGCCTGAAAGCCTTTCGCTAGATTCTGATTGGTGGAAACAATAGCGATTTTCTTCAACTATCACTGCCGATTGAAAATTTGAATTGCTAGAAAAAGTTGATATAGCACCGGGTTTCGGTTGCTAGGAGCGGTCGGTCCAGCAGCTACACCGAAGTCAGTCAGCGACCTGGCGATCTCTGTTGATAAGCAGTCACTCCCACACGCACGAGCCAAAATCGCTGCTGTGTAGTTCTAGAGGTGTAGCTTTAGAGGTAGGGTGAAAGGGAGGAATGAGAGGAACTCAGAGTAGAGCTGCTGCTCCTTTGCGTCGAAAGGAGTCAGTTGATGTGGTACGGGCATCTTGTAAGGATGCCCCCTGGGCACCTTCCTTGGGAGGTGTTCCAGGCATGTCTAGCTGGGAGGAGGCCTCGGGGAAGACCCAGGACTAGGTGGAGCGCATATCTCCACATTGGCCTGGGAACGCCTCGGGAATTCCACAGTCAGAGCTGGTTAATGTGGCTCGGGAAAGGGAAGTTTGGGGTCCCCTGCTGGAGCTGCTGCCCCCACGACCTGACTCTGGATAAGTGGGTGATGATGGATGGATGGATGGATGGATGGATGGATGGACTTGATGCTAGAGGACTTCATGGTTGTCACTGCAGTCTTTCCTGGCTGTGATTGATATAGCTTACAGGGTGTAAGTTGGGTACATACATCTACTGAACCTCTGGACACATCATGAGTGGTGTTTTAAAGACAGTGACAAATATTTTCCATAAACTCTTACAAATAGAGCATTTATCATAAAAATATAATTAAAATTGAAATTCATGTTCCAGTCAGAACTTTCTTTCCAATTCATAGAGTGGTGTACTCAACAATCATAGTTCCTAGTCATCAATATGGCCATGTTTTGGCACTGGTGCCAATGCAGATACCATAAATGGGCAACAGAATTCAGAACAGAGATCATACCTTAGAAAGGTAAGACTTGCAGTAAAAAACCTATATAAATATAGAATGAATTAATAAGTAAACTTTATATAAACGGCTCGTCTAACTCTCAAACATACGCAACACAACTGGTTAAACTGCAGCAAACACAGCAAGCCTAGACCCAACTACTATATATGGGTGTAATCATGCTTGTTATAACAACAAATAATATACTGAATGCTGCTAGTGGATCATTAAACTATAGGTGAAGCAAAGCAAATAAAACTATGTTCTTACTCTTAAGGTGCAAACTTTGACAGCCCTAATTTAATGATTTAAAATATATGTCCTGCCACCTGTCTTGTCCTATGAGCACTGCTGTTAATGTGGAGGCCAGTAGCCCCAGAGTTCCCAGTAGGCCCTGCCAGAGGGATGTCCAGCAGATCGCAGCCAGGATGAGAACTCCACTGAGAGGGTTGTTGGCTAGGATCACCCTGGCCACACCTCGTAGGCTCCAAACAGCCATCTGTAGCAGAAATGGCTTGTCTGGGGGAGACATTATAAAAAATCTGTTATCTTAACATGATTGAACATCGAAAACCATTATTTTAATGATAACTCAAATGTTTTAAACTTAGCTTAAGATGCTGGCCTTAGCTTTAAGGATGCTATCCTTTCTCCAGTTTTGATGGTTTTTGAAGTGTCTCAAGTACAAGGTAAAAGTGTAATTCTGTATTGTGTTTCTGTGAGCTCCCTCGCACCACATTGTATGCCACACATTGTAAGCCGCATCTGTGTTGTTGTTACAACACAGATGCTCACTGATGATCTATGTGTAATAAACTCAACTTCAGAAAGTTTCCTTCAAATGAAGTCAAGGCCACTTCGTTGTTTTAATTAGCATGAATCAAGTATATTAGCACAAAGACAAGCCTGTAATTCACTGAAAAGTCTGAGAGGGTCTGTATAACTATTCTTTATCATATAATTCTGCTATGGCTCAAAGTAATTTATTTAATTGAAGAATGTCATCGTGACTACATGTAAAACACTAATAGCAAACATGAATAAATTCTGCATGGCCTCTGAGATTGAGTATATTTCTTTTATAAAATTTTTCCTTAAAATGTGCTACATGAAAATTATAAATTCTCCAAACCATTAGGGGGCAGCATTTCACCAGAACATTGTAGCGTCCTTAGTTTATGTCTGCTCCATTATCACCATGTCTGCTCCATTATCACCAGATGTCTGCTCCATTATCACCAATTTCTCAGTTAATCCACTACTGGGTCCACATGCAGTCAAATATTACAGTCATAGGAAGCCAAAAGGCTACAAAAGTGATTTAAGCCTATTTAAAACATCAAGGCAAGAATAGCACAATTCAACTAAACTGCTAAAACACCGAGAGCAAACAACACTGCTCTTGTATAATATTCCTGTGCCATATCAACAATACAACAGCCACAGTGTTGCCAGTTGTAGAGATCTGGAGTGTCTCCACGTGGTCATCAGAGCTTCCAAATATAACGGCAACATCAAAAATACTTCCTACTGCACGTTTATTTAGTTACAGGAGTTTGTGTGATCTCAGCACTAGTATATAAAATGAGGAGGAGATAAAACATCAACAACATATCACGAGGTTCAGACAACACATCTTGCAGGTAAGAGCGGAAGCTCATGACTAACACAGGATGTGACGTAGTATTATATATACACACATATATAGCAACAATTACCTGATCATTACATATTCCCTCCACTTAAAACAAGGACCGACCCCGGACCGCAAACTCTTCTTCGGGAAAATAAAAAAAAGATTTTATCCCTCACAGAGCAATACAGATACCAAAATGCACAGGATCCTGTAGTTTACTATACAGAGGTAAGTATATATATTACATTATACAAAGTTATTGAAAAACAACCAATTTCTTTAAAGTATACATTCAAAGCAACCCGTTTGAAACTCTTTTCCCTTTAGACTCAAACAGTTAACAAAGCTAACACTATTCTATACTATAATACTCCTCCAACTCTTCTGTTCCCTGAGTCGGAGTCTGAAACATTACTCTCCCTGACCTGAGGGGAATTCTGTGGAGTCAGATCCACACTTTCCCAGGTACAGAAAGGGAGTAAGTTGCACACATGATGTATCCCAGCTTCGTCCTCATCTGAAGCATGTACAAGACTGTAGTTAAGGTCGGACATCACCTGAGGTACTCTGTAGGGGCCCTTGTAGACAGGTGCAAGCTTAGCTGTAAAACCTGCAGTCGCATTAGACCTAGGATGCGTCTTAAGACGGACGAGGTCCCCCACCTCAAATGTCACATGAAGACGGTCTTGTCATAATGCTTTTTCTGAGTTTCATGACTTGATGCCAATCAATGTCATACATGATCATAAGCATCCCGCGGGGAGGTAGTTAACTCAGACTTGTAGTCATCCGTGGATAAAGCCAAGGGAGTGCTGAGGTTTCTGCCATACAGGAAATAGACTGGGGTATCTCCTGTGCTTTGGTGTGGCGCTGTCCGTAGAGCGAAGGAGATGTGTGGTAGTTATCGATCCCATTTCCCTTGGTTTCGATCCAACATATGCTCTGATGGCCGTCTTGATTGTGCGGTTGACTCTCTCCGTTTGATTTGACTGAGGATGATAAGCAGTTGTCAGCCTATGTACCGATCCCAGGGCTGCGACGGCTGTCTCAAAGAAGTCGCAAACAAACTGAACGCCTCTGTCAGACACAAGATACTTGTGAGCGCCATGTCTTGCAAAGACTTCTGATACAAACTTCTTAGCAGCTACCTCTGCTGTGGCTTCACGAACAGGACAGATCTTGACCCACTTTGTAAAATAATCAATGAAGACTAGAATGTATTCATTGCCTCTCGTTGATCTTGGCAGAGGACCCACAAAATCCACACTTGTAAACTCCCATGGATGGGAAGCGACAACTTGCATGCATGTACCCACCCGGCATGCGGTTGGTCGGTTTGGTGAACTGGCAGGTTTCACAGGAGAGGACATATTTCTTCACATCACTTCTCATGCCTGGCCAGTAAACGAGACTCATCAGGAGGCCGTGGGTCTTTGCGATGCCCAAGTGCCCTGCTGTGGGGTGATTTTGAAAATACTGCAGTAGTGTGCTGCGGAGTGAGACTGGTACATAGAATCGAGAATCTTTGAGTGAAGGCGGCACGAAGACCATATGTCTCTGAAATAGACCATCATCGTGCAGAAAAAAATCCACGGCATCCACACAGGAGTCATTTTCAAGTTTGTCTCATAAGGCACTATGGTTTCATCAGCTTTCTGAAGAGAACGTAGCTGTTCTTTGTCATCAAGTATCAGCCGGGGCTGACATCGAAGATTGAGAGACCCCACCGTGGCGAATGGAGGCAGCAGGTCCATAGCGTCTGCCGAAGAAGTTGGGTTCCGGGACAGTGCATCAGGACTAAATTAACTGCACCATGTTTGTGGATTACCTCAAAATAAAAACCCTGTAGCCTGAGACACCATCTGGCTAGGCGACCAGAGTGGGATGGTCGCGACATGAGCCACCATAGGCTGTTGTGGTCTGTAACGACCTTCACATGCAATCCTTCAATGTATGGGCAGAAGTGTTCCAGCGCCCATATGTCTCCTAGGCACTCTTTTTACGAAGTCATATATGGCCGTTCGGATTTGTGTAGTGTGCGGCTTATGCTACGGCCCTCTCGCAGCTCTCATTGTCGATCTGGATCAGCGCTGCATTAAGCCCGACGTCACAAGCATCCGTGTGAACAGCAAAAGGCTTTCCAAAGTCTGGAAGAATCAGGATGGTGCCGTGCACATCTTTGATTTCCACAGATCTTGCGCTCTTTGACATTCTTCATTCCACACAAACTGTGCGCCCTCCCTCATCAGAGAGATAAGAGGTTCTGCGATTCTGGCATATCCAGACACAAACCGCCTATAGTATCCAGTCATTCCCAGAAACTGTTTGACTTGTTTGACCGTAGGTGGTGGTGGAAAGTTCTTAATTGCGCTAATCTTGGTTCATCTGTCCTGATCCCTTCAGGAGTCACTATATAGCCCAAGTAGCGGATAGATGATTTGCAGAAGTGACTTTTCTCAAGTTTTAGAGACAAGTTGGCCTCTGACAAGCGATTCAGGACCTTGCTGAGGTCGTCTAGGGGTCAAAAGTGGGTGAGGCCACCACGATATCATCAAGGTAGACGATGCAGCAGCTGTACAGGCAAGAACAGAATTCATGAGCCACTGAAACGTGGCAGGGGCATTTGAGAGGCCGAACGGCATCACTTTGAACTGGTATAAGCCTTTGTGTGAGATGAATGCTGTCTTCGGTCGTGACTCAGGGTGTACAGACACCTGCCAGTACCCCCGTGATAAATCCAGAGTGGAAATGTACTTGCCCCAAGCTAGAAAGTCCAAGGACTCGTCAACTCTAGGAAGGGGATAGGAGTCTTTGGTTGTATTCTTGTTGACCTTCCTAAAATCAATGCAGAACCTGGGGTCCGTTGAAGGTTTTTCCACAATCACCACCGGTGAAGCCCACGGTCCATAAAATAGTTTGATTATGTAATCTGCCAACATCTTTGTAATTTGTTCTTTAATTATTTTCCTTTTAGCTGGAGAAGCAGCTAAAATAGCTTAGCTATGCCTGTGCCAATGCTGTATTCAATGAGAGATGTGTGCCCAAGTCTACCATCAAACAGATGCCTGAATTCCTCTAGCATATGAGCGAGATCCCACATTTCATTTTCTGTCAGGGCAGCACTCTCAACTTTAGTGTGGAAATTAATTTGCGGGTCTTTAAACCATAGACTGGAAATGTGACCTTCCAGATGTTCAACCTCCCCTTCTTCGATTTCGGAGCCCAAGGATGCGTTCTCCCCAAACCACACTCTACTTGTAGCTGGGTGAATGTGTATGTCCGCAGGAATCTTGAAATCAGTTTCTAGAAGAATAGGGCAAGAAAGTTCTGGGATCACTGCTAAGCAGTGACTGAAAAACTGCCCCAGCAATCGAATGGGAAGCCACCCCAGACCAGTTGGGGTGCAGCAGGTGTAAATGTAAAGCTCTATTCACTCACTGTGCTGCCTTTTATTCCACAGTCAACCAGAGTGGAGGGATGAATGGCCGAAATTGAGGCACCTGTATCAAGGGCTGCGTCAAATTGTACATTATGGATGACCACCTTCGTGGTAAGAGGAACATTCCAAGGTCGTTTAGGATTGCGGCGCATGGTCCTGACTGCTGGCGTAGGAGCAGGAGAATGTCTGCTGTCATTAACAGTTTTCTGGTTTTGGTTACGGCTGCTCTTCTGAGGACGACGCCTATGTGTCTCAGAGTCTTGGTATCTAATTCTTTTCCTAACACTTGAAAACGCTCCCTTTCAGCTTCATCTACCTCTGGATCCATCTTATTATATCCACCTGCTTTGCTTTGAGGCCATTTCCCACAGTTTTGACAGTCTCGAGTTGGAGCTGAACATTTCAAGCAATGAAGAGTTCTTCGATCAGAGGTGTGGGAAATAGGTTTGCGTTTCTCCTGGTAGGCCAGCCCCAATGCTGAAAGTAGCTCATGAACTTTTAAAAGGAGGTCAGTGATTGACGTGACAGCTACATAAAGCAAGCTATATAAAGCAAGCCTGTATTGATCAGACACATGGTGGCATATTATTCAATCTGTTTGGCTTTGGGGGGGTAATTCTTCATTCTCTTGAATTCACTCACTAAGTGAGTGATGAATGTGGGGAGAAGTTCATCTGATCTCTGCACACGGTCTAAGATACCTCTCCATATATTCTGATTGTCAGTAGGTAAGAATGCTTGGCGAAAAAGTTCAGCAAATTGTGTCCAAGTAGATAAGTGAGGCTACATCGCTGTGAACCATTTCCTAGGTTCTTTCTCAAGCATTCTGGGTAATTCAAGGAAAAGCTGGTAATCAGAAAGACCACAAGCAGTTCTATACAAGTGCACAGACTGGAGCCACTCGTCAGTTGGTGTCAGAGACCATAGTTGAATGGGCCTGGTGGCTTCTAGGTTATGGGGCTGGGGTAGAGACAAGGAACGTAGGTGGAGGCTGAATGGATTGTGTTGGTGTCTGGCATGTTTTTTTCTCTAAATGTGTAAGTAGCCTGTGTTGCAACTGGAGTGACTGATTAAAAGCTGACTGTAATGTATCTACCCAAATCTGTAAATGGTTACCTGCAAAGTAAGGCGTTGTACATTAATATCGGCATGAGTTACAGAATCAGATTCTTCCTCACTCTCCCTCTCAAACCAAAACCTCCCTTGTTCAGCCATATTGCCTTCAAATTACAATATAAATATCAACCCACCTTAATAATAGCAGTAATACAATTTAACATTCAGCTCCAAATGTTAGTTGTCATTAACATGTGAAATGTGTTATGTTTCAATAAATTTTTCCTTTTTCACAATATTTTTTTTTTCACAATGTAAATATATTTGACTTAGTAGTTATTATGATTCCTACAGAGAAATTCAATACGCGACCGGTTTCCTTCTAGCTTTCGGGGAGGACTTTTAATGTGGAGTAATGTCTGTCGAAGTTAACGTCTGTTTTCCCCTTAGCGCGGCACGCTCAAGCACGAATAATACATTAATACATCAAACACAATTAGTCTATATGCCAGGTGCAAAAGCTTACTTTACAGGCATGCCTATAGCAACAATCAAGGAGGGTGGGGCATTGAATAGTAGACTATAGTGGACTTGCCAATGCTGGTAGCCTTATGATGGTCATCAAAGTAGGCAAATAAACTAATGTAACTCGAGTTAGGCTACATCGGACGTAAAAAAAAAACATAATACATTTTTTTATTTTTTTTTTATCTCAAAACGGGGGACAATTTTGTTCTTTACGAAACTGGGGGAGATGTATCCCCCCCGTCCCCCCTTTCCTACTGCGCCCCTGGTTCCGTCGGTCATCTATATGACGGCGAAGGCGAGAGACGGGAGCGAGGCTGAATGCTGAAGGCAGGTGTCTTGTTAGTGTCAGCTCGGCAACAGGCGAGCGTAGATAGATGGGATATTCTTTCTGTCGTATCCAAACAGTCATCAATTGCAGGATCTCTTGTAGTCCGCAGCAACGAAAGTTACTTTTCACCTGAGGTTCTTCAGAAATTAAGACACGGTTCGGGCGCCATTTGTGTCTCTAGGTGTATTTCTTATTCTAATGTTGGTATGAGAGCAGCTTGCAAGCTAGTGACTCACCTTGCCCTTTGAGGTACAACGTGGTATTACAATGGTACGGACGGGAGCCGTTCATTTCAGAGAATAGCTCTACAACGCAGTACATACAGGTATTTGACATATCATCAAAACGTATATTTTTTGAAACTCTTGATGTTGATTTTTGAACGTTTTAAACAAATTATATTACACGTAGCTTTTATTAATATCTGATTATATTGCATTTTATTCATATTTAAAGTGTTAGTATATTGTAAATAATCTGTGTTAAATGCATATTTACACAGTAGGCTATTTAACCTGTCATAACCAGATCTTCAAAACCATTTTGTTTCGTACTTCAGAGGTGTCAGCTGTAAACCATACCTTTTATGTACTTATCAAGATGAAGCATGTCACCAGTGCAATACATCAAACTAGGAAGAACACGGTGTGTGAGTCCACTGCCACAATGGTGGGCCATTGTTGCTCCTGATTTGGTATCCGGCCACATCTCTCTGGCTTGGAGAACAGAAGTCCAGTCAACACGATGTTTCCATGATGCTGTAGCACTGTGTTTCCTTCCTTCTCTGTCTCCTCTACACCATGGTTAAAGAAGATGACTTTCTGTACACAGTAACCCAATGTCCCATTAGGAGACTGAATGCACAAAGTCCACTACAAGAGAGAGATTGGTTTGTCCCTCCCCCTTTTTTATCTGTCCCCTCCTGTTTTGTTTATCCATTCAAGCTGCACATCTGTCTTTTATTACAGTAAATACACTATGTGTGTCTGCGTGCGTACGTGCGCGTGTGTGTGTGATTGCACTGTTTGGAGAGCCATTTGTATCTGGATTTTATAATGTTGCTTAGGCCAGTATTGTCATAAACCTTCCACAAACTGATTGCAACAAGTGATGCGTGTTTTCAGTAGGTCTACAATATTTTTATTTTCTTTAATAAGTAGGACCTATTGCTTTCTATGTATCTAACTTGGGATCTAAAGAACAAGACAACCAGCTTTCTTCCTTTTCCCACAGTACTGTTCATTGAATGTGACCTGCATAACAAAATATTGTTGAGCACTGCTTGACTTCAGTTCCACTTGGCATGGCATGTTGTCTTTATATGTTAAAGCATACGCATGTGTACTGTATTCACTATAGTTTGATGGTATAGGGCAGGCTGTTCTGTGCATGTTCTATGGGATGTTTGAGCTACATTATTGTGTGTCTCAATAAATACACATTATGTGAAAGCTATAGCATCACAGGGCCCATATAGTCTGTAATAGTCACTGCTCCATGATGGTCCATGTACCTAAAAGTAACAAGGCTCTCTCTCTCTCTCTCTCTCTCTCTCTCTCTCTCTCTCTCTCTCTCTCTCTCTCTCTCTCTCTGTGCTGTATTCTGTATAAAATCTCTCCAATAAGAGTTGGACACCCAGAACTCAAGTTTGAATTTTTTAAAGACGGTCTCACACAATAACACAGTTATGCATGCAAAAACGCTGTATGTGCTCAATAATGAGGAACATTAAATGGTGTAAACTGTAGACCAGATTATTTTCCCCCAATGTAAACGATAATGCAGACACCAGGCAATAATGATAATCATCTCAACAATACTGAGGGCCTCAGTGAAAACGTCATACCTCAAAGATGTTTTTTGTTTGTTGGAAAGACAGCTGCCAAACACACTGGACAGTGATTTATTTAAAAGATATTCTGCTTCAGCTATGATAAGAAACAGTATACGCACACTATCACAAGTCTGTCTAAACCTATAACTGGCCAACATCATGAGACTAAATATTTTGTACATGATACTGCAACATGAGTAACATGTGACAATATTTCTATAAATTACCAAAGTGCTTCAGAGAACCAAGTTCATGTTGAACAAAAACAATCAGCCATCATGGAATGAACTAAAGTGGACTCCACCAGAAGCTCTTCAGCCCTGATGCATGCTTTCTATATAGTATATAGGTGACATAATGGCTAACCTGAGTGAGACACCAAAAAGAGACGAGGGGCAGTAACTCAACTCAGCCCTAGTGTATTATATTATATACATATTGTCCAATGGGATATCCGGTTGGCAGTGTGTGCAGGACCTTTAATAGCTGCATATTTCAAGAACTGTAGACTTGATTAACAAGATTCTATGGCGTCTATGGGCCAGGCAATGACATAGAATGCCTATATTGTAATCATAAATGATGGTATAAATCACTCTAATGTTACAATGACAGGTAAGGCGCAGGTAGGGGTTAGAGATAAAGGATGCTTACAAGAGATCACCCTAATACCATCCTGCCTCCACCTGCAATTGACCAGCCTCTGCATAGGAGATAAGCAAAACCTTTCCTTCATATAAAAGCTACATCTACAGTATAGTGTAATGCAAGCAGCCAGAGCTGGAGAGATACTGTCTTAATTTGTGGAACAAAGGACATACAGGACAAACAGTATGATATATTTCCTTCCTGTACGTCCCAAGACTCATCTCTTCTCCTCTGCCCGGTGCTGTCCCAGATCCAGAAGAACAAACCCATTAGTCAACCAGACTTTTTTACTATAGTGTGCTATAGTGTTCTGTTCTGACAACAATCCACCCCTTCTCACCCTACTGTGAAATGCTGAAATAGATCACTCTTTCACTCACACACACACACACACACACACACACACACACACATTATCATATCTCGACCCAACAATTGGTTTCACACCTCATTAAAGAAAGAATTAGTCATGAGACTCAGCGGTTCCTTTAACTGATGAATATGTAAAACTCTTCTCTCAATTTTTTACACTTCTCCTATCCTATCCTTTCAATTGCTCTTGTTCTCTCCCTCCTTGCTCTCTCTGTTCTGGAAAAGGTCAGAGTCAATGGGAGAGAAGACAATGAGAGTTGAGTCAAAGGAGTCAAACAAGGTAGTGTCAGTCGAGACATTCAAGGCATGGAAGTTAAGGGGACATGCAAAGCAGTATCATTTGCGATAAAGACATTGGAGTTGACTGTTCAACTTGAATGATTGTGTCCTATACATTTCACAACAAACTAATTTAACATTATTTCTGCTTTAGATTACAAAATGTATACTGGATGTACATTTTATAATCTAAAAAGTATAACATAAAGTAAACATACAACAAAATGTATTGTATGAGGTTTTATGGTTATTTGAGACAACACTATGCTCGGCTCAGATATTACTGTATACTTTAAGGAGTATACACTAATTATGGAAATAGCCTTCCCAAATTGGGAGGTTAAATTATATATACATCACATTGCTATTTTACACACATGGCTTTTAATCTACTGAAGTCCATCATAGTCTTATTTAGCAAGCAACTAATATGTATATGGTTCACAAGGAGGTTGTACAGAATACAGGGGTTTGGGCATCTGGTGAATGCTGAGCTCTAATGAGAAGCAGAGTGAAGTCCAGCTGAGTGACAGCATGAGGCTAGCGGTGTATTAGTGGTGTATTGGCTCAATGACTCAACAAGGCAGGCTGCAAGCTATTCCTACCATCACACAAATGGGGTTTATCACTAAGACGGAGATTCCATAATGATCTTGCTGGTGGTTATAGCCAAGTGCCTAATGGAGAGGGATGGAGAGAATTCAGTGAGTGACCATCCAATGAAGCGCCACAGGAGCATCCAGATCATATGCTTTAGCCAGAGATGGAGTTGTCACTTGTTGTAGATCAGGTTTGTTTCATTTGAACACTGTTATATAGGATTTTTTATCAAATCACAAGCTGACCAAGCACATTGGTGACAATACAGCATGTGAGTCTGTTTTTGTCATATTTGACGAAATAATTCAAATCTGTGCTAGGTATACAGTACAGTACCATAATGTTTCATGTATTTTTCCTCCAACCAAATATACAGTAGCGTACTGTATGTCTACTTTAGTAGATTGATGAGATCCATCCAGAAATGCTGAAAGCTCTGACTGTGGAGGGGATTTCTTGACTGACACTCTTGTTTAACATTGCATGGAAGTCTGGGACAGCCCAAGGAGTGGCAGACTGGGGTGGCGGTTCCCCTTTTCAAAAAAGGGGACCAGATAGTGTGTGCCAATTACAGGGGTATAACACTACTCAGCCTCCCTGGTAAAGTCTACTCCAAGGTGCTGGAGAGGAGGTTCGGCCAATAGTCGAACCTCAGATTGAAGAACAACAATGTGGTTTCCGTACTGATTGTTTAACAACAGACCAGCTCTTTACTCTTGCAAGGATCCTGGAGGGGGCCTGGGAGTATGCCCTTCCGGTCTACATGTGTTTTGTAGATCTGAAGAAGGCGAATGACCGGGTCCCCCGGTAGATACTGTGGGAGGTGCTGTGGGAGTATGGGGTGAGGGGGTCCCTTTTCAGGGCAATCCAATCCCTGTATGTCCAAAGCGAGAGCTGTGTATGGATTTTTCGCAATAAGTCGGAATCGCTTCTGGTGGGGGTTGGTCTCCGCCAGGGCTGCGCTTTGTCACCAATCCTGTTTGTGATATTCATGGACATTATATCAAAACATAGTCGGGATGGGGAGGGGTTGCGGTTTAGTAGCTTGGAGATTTCATCGCTGCTTTTTGCAGATGATGTGGTCCTGATGGCATCATCGGTCTGTGATATCCAGCACTCATTGGATCGGTTTGCAGTAGAGTGTGAAGCGGCTGGGATGGGGATTAGAATATAAATTTTAATTAAAATCTAAATTAAATCTGAGTCCATGGTTCTCTGTAGGAAACCGAAGCAGTGCCTACTCCGGGTAGGGAATGAGTCCTTACCCCAAGTGAAGGAGTTCAAGTACCTAAGAGTCTTGTTTGAGTGAGGGGACATTGGAGCGGGAGATTGGCCGGAGAATCAGAGCAGCGGGAGCGGTATTACAATCATTTTACTTCACTGTTGTGACGAAAAGAGAGCTGAGTTGTAAGGTAAAGCTTTTGATCTACCGCAATTTTTGTTCCTACCCTCACCTATGGTCATGAAGGTTGTGACATGACTCATGACCGAAAGAACTAGGTCACGGGTACAAGCGGTCTGAATTGATTTTTTCTCAGGAGGGTGGCTGGCGTCTCCCTTAGCGATAGGGTGAAAGGAAAGGAAGCCTCGGTGAAGACCCAGGACTAGGTGGAGTGATCTCCACTCTGGTCTTGGAACGCCTCGGGATCCCCCAGTCAGAGGTCCACTGGGGTCTGCTGCTGGAGCTGCTCCATATAAGTGGTGGTTGATTGTTTTAACTGTGTAATTTCTCTTAATCACAGTAACAAAAGATATTCCACTGACTGTATTGAACTGTATATTTTACTTGTCTTATTTAGCTGCACCACAATAATAGAGTAGCATGTAGGCATGCAATAAGCATTATGTTACATGATTGTATCACCATGTAATGGAATGAAGGAAAGTAAAAGGCTAGAATACCAATGAGGCATCTCAGGGAGGTGAGAAAAGTGAGAGGAAGTTACTTGTTTTTGTTGTTTATTTTGGGCTTTGTAACTGCAGTACATTTACATGCGCAAAAAGAATAACATAAGCACATAATAGTGTCCCTTTAAATGACAGATAACAACGTGAAAGCATGAAGAAAGGGGTAGATGCAAAAAGCCTTTGATGTATGATAGCCCTATACAGTATACCTCAATGAAATAAGTCTAAGTTTAAGATTATTCATAGTGTAAAATCACCATCAGCATGGCCCTAAACAGGTAAAAAATATAGTACTGTGCTGCATGGGCATATTGACGCACATACACACTCGTGCACACACACACATACATATACACACATGCTCCCACAGATGCAATGATGTCTAGCGCTCCATCTTAAATCAGCAGGCGTTTTGATAGCATTGCTGGCCTCATAAACCTGAGACTGGATTTTCTTCCTTTTCCCCTTCCTCTCTCACTCAAGATAGACACATGTGGCCTTCATAAAGTTGCTACAGCAACCCATGACTTCAATGCTACTGTACTGAGTGCGCATTGGCTGAAAGGACACCTACTGTGTGTTGATTGGCTGGAGGAGGTGAACCAAAGTCTGGTAGTATATTCTGTGATCTGTTATTTTATTCATTTTATTTATGAAGCAGCAGAGCAAGCTATTAGGCAGGCCTCTTTGCAGTCAGTGTGTTATTCGTTTTGCAATGTAATTCACTTTGGTTGCCTAGATTTCAGCGTGACATAAAACTGGAAGCCTTAAAGGCGCCGTAGGTGATTGTAAGTTAATGCAATGTTTGTCAAATTCAGCAAATATCTACTCATGGTCCGCTAACTGTGAAAACATATACGTTGTTTCTACACAGCCTTGACACTGTAAATTAGAACGAAACAATGTGGTGCAGACCGCACCACACAGTACTTGTCTAGCCTTGGCAATGATGGGGGGCGGAGATTCTGAGTGAGCACATTATGGCATGGAAGGCAGACAAGGATTTGTTTTGATTGAGTTCAAAAATAAACAATCTTTCTCCAGTGTCCCTGATTTCCACCTTTAAAGTAGACATATGCAGGTCATGCAGTGTTCTTTGAGACCACAAGAGGGCGAACAGAACAGAGAATGCTCTGGTTTTACGGATGCTTTGAGACATAGACCTGAAGCAAGCTGATGTACGTTAAACCATGTGAGATACAGAAAGAGAGAGAAAGAGAAAAAGACAATAATTTGTTCCTGCAGTATGTACATTATGCTGTACACAGCTTTCAAATGTTCTATTCTAGCCTAGATACTATATTTTAAACATTAACGTAACAGCACTATAATGTATATGCAGTATTCTGTATCACATAGCCACTATTTTCTATGTTAGGATGCCAGGTTAGGAGGAGTGTCCCTGAGCAGAGAATGACATCACACTGCTGTTCCCTCCCCCCCCCCATTCCCCCCAGATTACATTTCGATGAATGTGCTCTGCCTCATCTGTGCTCCACACAAACGCAGTCAATAGCCTACTAGGCCTACTCAGATTACAAATATTACAGAGATTCACTGCCTACAGATTCTGTAGGGAGCATAGAACTATATGGTAGAGAGACTGTGGACTTCCAATTTCTCCAATTACGATTCCGATTCACAGTGCACATGCCCATTTTATTGCACGTGAGGAGAAAAAGTAGCACCCAGTTTCAGACACAGCCAATCTTATTTTTATTTAATTTATTATTGTGATATTGCCTGCGTTGAATTTAAGAGGATCAAACTTAAATCACGTTTATTGTGTGGTTAGATATCTCTGATGCAAGGTGTTAGTGCTAACACTTTTTTTTACCTGTTACTAGTAAGAGAAGCTAGTTCATGACAACATGAGTCTGGGTTAGTTGTAACACCAACACAAATGTTACAGATTGAATCAAAAGCTGTATTTATATATTTTCATTGAATTTCAGTATATGTCCTGGAAGAGAGATTGAATGAAAAACAATGTGTCAAGTGACTGATGGTGCAAGTCACATACGCATAGCCTAACTTATAATAAGTGTATTTGTTTATTATTATTATTATTAATTAATAATATGCACTCTCTAAAAAATTATATTAGAAAGTGTCACTATGGCAAAAGATACAGCCCAACTACCAGTAAAGGAACCTTGTGGTTTCTACCACATGAACATTATTTCATGATTGCATCTCAGTCAAAAAGACAAAAACATAACAGCTTTGATAAAACATGGTGCTCGTAAAAATACTTGGCCAGAATAACCTCCAAAGAATTGACTGCAAACATAGAAAAAAAACTTGTTGGGATTCATTCCAGTTTATGAAAAAGCAAAAAATCGTCTTTACATGAAAGCAAGCATTTAGGTAAAAGGGATGAAGGCATTGGGGTGGAAAGCCTTCACACTGATGGCAGCTGCAATACAGACAGTAAACCACTTAGCTGATATTAAACGCAGCAGTGATGACCTCATCTAAATGCACTTTGTCACGGCACTTATGTCATAAGCAGAACAGAACACAATGGTGTCACATTGTTAAGGACACCGAAAGGCAAGCACACACTTAAGGAACACACACTCAGTTTGTGATCTTTCTCAGAACTTGCCATGTTTATAAGTAAGGTACATACACATTTCATCTTTGTGCTCACAGTAAGAGGGACAAAAAACACTTAGGGCAAACAATATACGCCTCTATCTCGCACACTTTATCTATCGCAATCACACATACACACACACCACTTACACACAACGCACATAAATGCTGTCCGCAGTTTCTGCCCCCCAATTCTTTGCTTATTCAGTTTCTCCTGCATCAATGTAATGATATATGAAATTCCACCTAGATACAAAACAGGTTCAACAACTCAATCGGCAAAGTGCAAAATATGTGAATAAACACAAAAAATAAATGGAACACAAATCTATATTTTCATAAATAAAACAGTCTTTAAAAAATAAAGTTAAATAATCCACCTTTTTACAGCATTGCTATAATTATCAGACGTTCACTCTGTATTTGATACTACGGTGTACATACAGTATTTATAGTTGGAAGGGCAGAGGAAGATGAAAGAATAAAAGAACGGCGCTAGTGATATTTTAGTATTTCTGCATTTCAAATGGTTGCTGTTTCAATCAGATGTTGCCATGGAGATATAGTGTTACACATTTGTGTTATATGTGGGGGCTGGATAGCCTTGTGAGTTGTGATATATCCCGATGTCGCAAGCTCCAGTTTGACTTCGTCACGTGTATTAATAACGAACCCCTCCATTCAAAAGTGTTTGTCATAAAGGTAGTACTAGGACATTTCAATGAAACTATCTTTTTACAGAATTGCTATTATCAAACGTTCAAAAACTTTAGCTGACCCCTGATTGGCTGACTGTTTTCTACACGGTTGACAAAGGCTTTTGCTGAGGTGTTCCAGTGATTCTGGCGGTGAAATGAAATTGGAGTTGGCAAGAGCAGGATGGTAACACAAGGCTAAACGGTGGGGGGTCTTTGGAATGGTTTCACGCTATTAGAGGTCCCATTGTCTTACCAAAACCTTACCACTCTGCTGAACCCCAGTAACTTCGACTATCGACTGATTGACAGACGGATTAAATGATGACATCGATTCACACAACGCCCCCTCCCTCGCCATTCCCACAATCCCTCCCCCTGGTTCCCGCCCCACTGAAAGTCCAAATAAGCGTCGCCTAGGCAAACGCTAAACCCGGCCCCTCCTGAATAACGATCCCCATCCACAGGGACGGAAGGAATCCGCTGCCACTCTGCTCCTAATCCTCGCACATGGCGTGCCACTTGGCGATCTGGCGGCGCGGGTGCTCACAAATCTCCCTCCAGTGTTCGCCGGGGGTGCCCGCTGCGGTCATGCCCAGGACCAGGCGCCCGAGGGCGGGTTTGGAGGGGCAGCGTGGGCCGCGCCCCTGCTCCGAGTCCATCAGGAGCAGCTCCACGCTGGTGTCCACAAGGCCTTGGGCGGAAGGCAGGTCGAAGACGAAGACCTCGTTGAACACGGGGTTGGGAGAGCACTTCTTCACGTGGGTCTTCTTCTTACACAGGCGCTTTTTCCCCTGGAACAGGTTCACCTTGACGTACGGGTCTGGAGGGGACACACACACACACACACACACACTGTAGAGAGGCTGTGGGAGGGATGAAGGAATTAAGGGAGGAAGGAAGGAAGGGAGGAAGGGAGGACGGAAGGAAGAAAGAAAGAAAGAAAGAAAGAAAGAAAGAAATTAGGGGGGAAATGTAAAGAGCAGACAGCAAGTAAAGGAAGAAATGCAATGGAAGGGAGAAAATAAGGAGGAGTGGAAGGAGAGAAGAGAGACAGAGCTCAGCAGCTGTCCTAGAGGGGCTCAATCAATACACAATCAATAGGGAGGAAAGGAATGGCACTGACGAAGATGCTGGCTGTGTAAACACGTTTTAGTGTGTGTGCGTGCATTTGTGTGTGTGTGTGTGTGTGTGTGTGTGTGTGCGCGTGCCCATGTGCGTGTGCTCTATCATAACCAGATTACTTTAGTAAGGTCACTGTGATGTTATCGCCACAGTCACACAATCAGAAGTAAGGAACAGTAACACTGTGTGTGTGTGTGTGTGTGTGTGCGAGTATACCTTTAGGTCCATTGTTGTCGGTCTTGGGCAGGTGACGGGCTTTGAGGACCACCACGGTCAGGGTGTTACTGGTAGACTGGTAACACAGGGACAGCAGGAGCTCACCGCGACCAGAGGACTTCTGTAGAGGAGTAGCAGCCAGGAGGAGAAATGGAGTGAGGAGGAAATTATTATTATTATTATTATTATTAGTAGTAGTAGTAGCAGGCAGAAATACTTATATTGCATGGTTTTATATTATATTATATTTAAATAATGATGTAAAGCCTAAAAATACTCTGTACAGTAGGATGTATTTATACAGTATAGGATGAACCCTGAGATGTAAACCAAACATGCCATTGAAGTCTAATAGCAGTAAACAACCAACTTAATGTTATATTAACATTCACATGAATTAAAGTTATTGCTTCAATACAAATATTCACACCCAAAATAAAATAAGGTAATATTTAGGCCATATATGCCTCCGTCATTTTCTCCAGCGGTGACAGTACAGAAAACATATCATGTCTTTTTCCAGGAGAATGAATGTGTGACTGCACAGGTCCTCTTCCCGCCCATGTGGTAAATAAGTGTTCTGTCTGCGAGGCAGGAGACACATTGCCCTGCCTACGACAGGCTGTATCGATCCATCCATCGAGTAGCTGGGCCTCTCTCGTTCTGTCACAAGCACCCACCCACACACGCGCACACACACACGCGCACACGCACGCACGCACACACACACACACACACACACACACACACACACACACACACCACTCCCAACAGTGAGCCACTACCCAGTCTGGCTTCTGACACTGAAAGCAGTCCATTTTGCACCATTTCTCCCTCATTTCTGCCTCACAACATGTAATAACCCATCTTATTAAGGCACCCAGCCACAAGATGCATGCAAACTTTGGCCAACAATGCTCAATAATAAATAATCAGCTGTTTACAGTTAACCAATGAGCTAATAAAATCCTCTGCAGATGCTTCCTTTCCATTTCTCTTGGCCTACTTAGCAGCACCGGTTGTTAGACTGAGGCTCACAAAGACTGAAGCAATGAGTTATCAGTTTTCCAGGGATGTTCTCAGGAAAATTATTGATTGTTCTATATCTCACTTAATTGTCCTAATTGTATCTTCTCCTCTGCCCAGCTATGAAGAAATGCTTTATTTTTTACTCTTGTAACATGTAGGAACACTTTATAGTAATCATATTCTCAGGCAGCCACGGCCAAAACCAAGCAAAATGGTAATTTCTCTTATTTAGAATTCAATTAGCAATTAAAAAAAGCATTATATATTAGGTTTCTATATTTTTGTTCACCAATTTCACCTTTATTACAATTAAAATATTTATTTTATATTAAAAGTAATATCCAATTTACTTTTATTTAAATATTGCCAACACCAGCTTGAGCAACAGAGAAGAACCAAGAGACTCATAAAAAGATTTGTTCTGTACACTGAACGAGATTCAAAGATACTGAATACCCACCCCTAAAACCCACACCATGCCCACCCACTCATGCGTTCCATAATACCGTACCATAACTTTATCCAGGTTAGGTTTACGTTCTTACCTTAATATTCCTCTTAATGATCTCTCGGCTCATCATAACACGACCCTCAGACAGGTCAATTCCAGCCAATGGGACAAGGGTTTCTCCAATGACCTCATCACGGGAGAACCTATCAAAGCTCAGCACCATAAAGTGTAGAGCCAGTTCTGACACCCTGGCCAATGGGATTCCATAGAAGCTGAACGTTTCATCGAAGGCGGGGTCAAGCGTCTTCCGGAGGACTCTGGTCTTGACGCGATGCTTTTTCTCTGGTAGTAAGGTCAGCTTGATGTAGGGGTCAGAGGTCAAGGACTGCTCATCAGTCGGGGTCAAGCCATGGGCTTCCTGGATTAATTAGTCATAACAGAATCAAAGATATTTTCCTGTTATGTTTTTATTTAAAACTGTATTCAAAAATATTTTTTACTTTTCGTCAAATAACATTTTACTCCACTTGACTTTTATTTCACTGTAGAGGAGTATGTTTATGAAGTTACACTATCAACGTTTTATTATTGTTGCTTTTGATTGCCATTCATCATTATTGTAGATTCAGACCTCGAGTGTTAATGACTTTCAGTTCTATTTAGTCTTTATCTAATAAAGAGTAGAACTAATGACTTGAGAATGATCATCTGATGTCACAAACAGACAGACACATGTAAACATAACACACTATAAATATACTGTACCTTGATGTGAACAACAAAGGCTTTCCTCTCTGGCTGGTACTCCAGGGAGAAGTGCAGGGTCCCCAATCCAGATTCCCTCTCCTCTGCCTGGGGTTTCTCTCCAGCCAGGGTGGGTGCCTGGCTGGAGTAGGGGCTGGAGGGGGTGTGGACCTCAGACTGGGTGAACGCTGCATGGGGAGAGTGAATGTCCAAGTCGGGGGAGCTTCTGACCTTCTGGGAGTGGTGGCTGGAAGGCTTTGTTGGGAAATTTCCGTTCAGATCCCGTTTGTCCAGGTCTAGATGCAGAGCCATTCTTGAACTGTTTGGACTTAAAGCCAATGTGGAGTTAACCAGTGGAGGCGTGGTCGCTGGTGTTACGGGGCAGTTTCCATTGACGTCGGTTTTACAGGGGTCATTAGTCGGAGTGGTGGCAGAGACCCCAAAGCGTTTCTTTCCGCTGAGGCCCTCAGGGTAGATGTCGACCCCTTTAAGCATGTGCACAAACTTGTAGGGAGGTGTTTTCTGGGATTTGGTGTTTTTACGCTGACAACAGATCCACGCAAAGGCCGATACAGTAAACACAAGGCCGAACACACTTACAATGGCAACACCCACTGGCACCTCCGCTACAAGAAACAGGCAAGAATAGAGAGAAGAAAAAAAGAGAAAGAGACAGATAATAAGCAATCCCTCCCTCTATTAACATAAACACAACAGTATAAACAAAAGCTAGCATTGGTAGCTATATAGCTATGTTATGTACATGTGTGGTTGGTTGTGGACAACTAACACTGACATTATGGTTGGTTATTTTGTATTTATGCAGTTCTCTGAGTTTGGCAATTCTGTAGCATATCTCCACTTAGATGTCTAGACAAAATAACTCGAAGCACCACGTGGTGGATAAGGGCTTTAAATCAATAACTTGATTCTATACATTTTTGTTCTGATTGTTTATCGTATTTGACTGGCACAAGATAGAATCTGACTCACTGGGAGATGACTAGGCTACACACAATCTGTCCAATGAATAGCCTACTGGCATTATGTTTAACACAATATCCTAAATCAACTCAACTCAGATTACATTTAGCATTTGTTATTATTTAGATTACATTTAGCATTTGTTATTATTTGTTCTACCCTGCCTGTGGTTTTGGAGAACCGCATCATATTAAAACAGAACAGGAATATAATTTTTTCTGCCCTACAATTATCCGGCTAGCTCTGACACATTATGAAAATTGATGCTGTAGCCTATAAACAAATGTAATTTAGGCTACCATATTATTTATTCACAGCACTGTTGAAAACGTTGGATGGCCAATACTGCGTTTATTCATTGCCCCGTCTACAATTTTTGTAGGCCCACTTATTTTAAGTGAATTTAAGTGACTTGACAAAGCCAACTAGTCTAGGACACATTTCCAAGTTGAATTTGGACTAAAATGTGTGGAAATTACCTAACGCTTAACATGTCGGTTATCTATAGCCTACGTAGATTGTGTGTATGTGTGTGTGCGTGTGTGTGCGTGTGTGTGTGTGCGTGTGTGTGTATGTGTGTATATATAGTTCCATAAACTAGTCCAACCCATTTACATTTAGGCTACACATTACCAGTTGTTTGTTTCTATTTTCTATAGGCAGAAAAGAAGCCATTGAGTACTGTTTAACGACAAACTTGGAATGGTCCAGGATTACCAAATAACCTCACATTGAATAAACGAAATATAGCCTATATATTACATATATTACATATATACAGCCTATTACATATATACAGCCTATATT
>JAODUE010017038.1:0-25166 GCA_027564755.1 Amblyopsis hoosieri
GTGTGTGTGTGTGTGTGTGTGTGTGTGTGTGTGTGTGTGTGTGTGTGTGTGTGTGTGTGTGTGTGTGAGAGAGTGAGTGACTAGATGTACTTGTACATTTTGTCTTTTTTTTGTATGTATTGTATGTTTGACTGCTGTGTGCGTTTGCGTGCATGAGTGTTTCATGTTAGTCATTAGAATGGACTCAATGAACAGATGGAGGAAAGCAAACACAATTCCTAAAACAAAACAAACACTTTTTTTTTGTTTTTGCTGAAGGGACAAACAAACCAGTATTATCGAGGGGTGTCTTTATGTGTGAGTGTGAGAGCCAGGGGGAAATTGTAGGTTGTTTGTACAGGGCTGTACAGCACAGATTTGGGCTGTTATGACCATATTTTCGACCAAAAAATAAATAAAACAAAACCTACTATGCTCTTAACACTCTTACATAAAATATTATTACAGCCATGTGTGCTACTGCTATGCATCATTTAACTACAGTACAAAATCACTTTTGACTTTATCTTTTCGTAAAAAGAAATCTAATTGGTTAGAAAACACTAAAAGACAACATAAGCTATGGATCATATTTTGCCGAAAGCATTCATTTTACATTTTTAGTGGTAATCAGAAAAGCAGATGCATAAATACTGTTGTAATTATTACTAAGAAGTAGTAGTGTCCGCCTTCATTACACATCGTACAACTCCAAATTTAATGGAACAATTTTGTCTGTAGTGGCTTTTTAACAAAAGGAAAACTTCACTACAGAAAAGAATGACTGCCTCAATGCACCCAGTTTTGCAGTTGTCCAGACTGCCCCAACGTTTAGATTAGTGCACTGAAAGGGAGAGGTAGCTGGGCTTTTACTTTATTAGTACAGATAGTATCACTAGTAGTGATTATGTTCCATACTTTCTGAAGGTGGGGGTGGGAATGGTCAGGCTTTGAGAAGGGAGGGGGGGAGACACATCAAGAATGTACAGCCATTGTCTCGCTGATTGGTCCTGTTATTTCAGAGCTCCGTGTTGGCGTTTGTATAATCAGATCTGTTAACCAGTCAATTAAAAGGTGTATTTATTCGGATTCAAACAGCTGTCTGCTTGTTTTATTTCATGACTTGTGTTTTTATGATGGCACATGAAGGCATATGAACAGCCAAAGCATGGGCTAAACATTTTCATTTATCTTGTAATTGAAGAAATTAGACCTCATTACAACCAACATCCTTGATAGGATCTGATCTATTAAATAGGGTTCACTAAACGAGCAAATTAAATTAACCTGAATAGTATTTCCATCTTGAGAGAAACATAATCAATTGTATCACGTAAGTGCTCCAGCCACATTCTTTGAACATGTAAAATGTCTACAACCTTTTCACTCCCTTGGAACTTAATTTAAAGTAATTCACAACCTAATTATTGTTTTGGGGGTGAAGTGTTTATGAAAGTTATGTTTCAGCAATGTCATAATGCTTGAGAAGTGGGGAAGTGGGCTGTGTAGTGTGATTCAGTCCACAATGGGGAAATTTAATGGGCTAAAACCAACATTATCTGTAACAAACCCTCCAGTCCCCTAACATGGGGATCGCCGCTTCTGTCTTTCACCCACAATTCTATCAGTCCAAAGGTACATACTGTATAATGGAGCATATGACATTGAAGCTAAAACACCTCAACAACATGCAGGGCTTTCAGGACATATCTACTTAGGCACCAACTGTCATAGACAATTTACTTCAAAATTCTATAACAAATGTTTTAAGATGTGAAGTGATATGAATAATAAAACATGCTTGTCCAACTATATATATATATATATATATATGAGACATATATGAGACATATATATATATGAGACATTCTGCACTTTGAGCTCCCTCCCGCTTACAATGACCTCAGTGTTTGAGTTTAAAACAAAAACGTGCTATATATCCTTGACAGTGTTGGGCAGTAGTTTTTCAGTAACTAGTGTAATTAATTACTATTTACAAAACGGTAATACAATAATCCAAGTAATGCTACATTAATGGATTACAAGAATCACATTTCTGGTCCTAGCAAACTTGGGATAGGCTAATTGAACCAACATGTCCAATCATCTGGTTTGAGAGGCTGAAATGTTTTCACTTGGTTGATTGTTGACTCCTAAGGTTAACTGTTCCAATAAAGAGGATTTGATTCTAAAATTAGTTGACTATAAGCAGGTTGTCATTTTTCAGAATGGGGAAGCAGGGTGCTTGTGAAAGTTATATAGTAATGTAAAAAAATACCCAGTAATGAGCAATAAGTAAATAGTAACATCAAAATTCCTGAGTAACTTGCCCGACACTGATCATCAATCCTTTAATGATGTTAATACCAACAATTTCTATATGGCAGTGCCCTGTACATTTTAATAGTCCATTTTATATGCCTACCAAATAAATTAAGCAGATCTAATGTTGCAGAAACATGATTTCAGCCTAAATAGTGTATTTAATAGTTTTTATTTGTAATAATAGACTATTTTTATTTTGTTCACCGTACACATTGGTTGTGTGAAACGTGTGCGTGTGTGCGGGGCACTAAACGTGAATGAGACCATGATAGAGATACAGATTAAATAATTGATAACACTACAATCCAAAACCAATTCAAGTATTTAACCAGATTATTTTCCAACGACTCGAGTAACAGTCTACCTGGTTTTATAGCTCACAATTCTTAAACCCTCGCCCACTCAATTATTTGTAATTTTTCTATTGTTTATTTATTATTCACATTTAAATGTTGATCGTGGACCAATTACATTTCATTATTTGCCAAAGTATTGTTTCTTTCAATACAATAACTTTACCATTGCGAACTATTTTTCCGAGTGCGGCAGAATATTTTCTCATTCGCCATCTTGATGTTCGACTGCACATGCGGAGGCATCATCTTCGGCGGAGCAGCAGCGGGTGTGGTTTGGACTTTTACGGGTGGTTCACCTAGCAGTCCCTTTCCCATTTTCATCTAACGAAAAGGAGCAAGTTGTCCTGGCAAGAAAAACGAGGGAGCCGATAGACTGGTAAATATGTAACCGTTACAACCATTGTTACTTGACGCATTAAACATGTGTTTGTGGTTTCTTTATACGAGACAATCATCTTTTTCTAAGGAGTGGGCACCGGGGTTTTCGGATTTGGCTAAGAGCACGGCAGGTTTTCTACGGTGGCGTTTGGACCTACTTTTCATAAGAGCGATCGAAGATATAGTACGGAAATTACATTTGAAAAACATGTATTTTTATATTGGTGTTCCTCCCACGTCAATTTTTTTACTGATTTCGATTTTCCACGGGTGTTTTTTTATGTAAGATTAAGTTAAGGTAGTGTTTGTTTATGTTAGCTAAATAGCTAGCTGAATTGATTGCTTACGGTACCGTACCGTAGCAAACATAGCAGAGCTGCGTGTTGGAAAAGCTAGCCAACCTGTTAGCTAACAGTAGCGTTCGAGCTTGGTTTATAAATCAAGTGTGCGTTGACTCGCACTTAACTAGCTATTTAATTTTCGTAAAGTAGCATGTTTATCGTTCCACTACATGTGAATGGAGGGGGCATGGAAGTTAATGCAGGGCGGAGGTGGAGTTTTTCTCTCACTGGAAACCCAAGCTGCGAGGTCGGAACTTGGCCGTGGTAGGGGGAGGGGGGAAATATGCCTTTGATGTTTAAGGCTGCTGAATGGTGAATTGTGTTCACTCTGGCCTGGAAATACCCATTGCTTAGCTCTGTCGGCTGAAGGTGGAGGCTCGGCAATTCCCCTCATACTTAGGTTACCTAGCAAAACAAGTAGAGTTCGAAGGAGACTGGTACGGCACGTTACTGTATAGTCAATGAAAACGATATATATTTTGTCAAATTGAGCAGTTGTAATACATACAGTAAAATAGTGTTTGTTTGCTTTTGCTACTACAAGTCGAAGAATTTTTATTTTACCCCCCGCTCCCTTCCAGACTTTGAAGTTGTGCGGGCTGAGGGCAAGCAAGAACAATGGCTACCCAGTGTAAGTATGGTAACTTTTATGTTTAAAATTTTAAAATGTTGCCCATAGTCTAGCACACGAGTTATTTTGCATAAAAGCAACGTTTGGCAGTTAATGTTTCTGTCTAGCATGTCCACAACTGTATTAAGAAAAAAAAAAGTTTCTACACTATGTTGCAGAGATTAAATGGTGTTGAATTTGAAAAAAATCTTCACAATTACCACTAAATGACAGTATAAGGTAATTGTACTCTAGCTTTATTGAAGCTGTAGACACTTAAAATGCCCCCTTTTGCCCAGGGTATTTCCATGTTTTATAAACTGCACACCTGGGCAGTTTTTGTTTTCCCTCTGATTACTGAAATCCCTAACTTATGAAATGTGAAGCACCTTGTGCCCACCCCCAATAAGTAGACCCTGTTGTGTACATTGTAGCTGGGACTCACCTTCGCATAACTCTGCCCCCAGTGGACAAATGATACACTTGTGCAATATATAATTACTGGGTGCATTCAATGGACGGAGTGTTTTCTACATTCAATTAGCTTTGACTGAATGACACGTTAACTTAAAATGTTTTCAACATTTTTGAACTACTTCCAAAGACTTTGCTGCGTTTAATGGGGAATGTAGCCGCATTTTTGCAACCTGTTATGGTGTTTTATACATATTTGAGTATTTGTCGTCATCATCACTATTTAGTACTATTACCAAATGTTGATTTCATTCCCATGAAAGCCACAAAAACTTTAAATGTATGTTGTATTATTACAGCAGTAAAACACATGATCGTGTTGTTGTGAAGTAAACATTGTTCAACCCACATCTCCTTGTTTTGTAAGCTGCCGTTCAGTACAGTCATTTGTATTCATTTAAACTAAAGTGAACGTTCTGCCTTCCTGAACGTTTATTTGTTAATGTAATGGGCGCATGTATATAGTGCTTTTATCCAAAGCGCTTTACAGTAATTTTGCCTGACATTCACCCAGTCTCACACACATTCATGCACTGATGGTGATTGCTGCCATGCAAGGTGCGACCAACCATCGGGAGCAGTTAGGGGTTAGGCATCTTGCTCAAGGATGCTTACAGGTAGGTCGGCCCACGACCTTCTGGCTGGAAGTCCAACACCCAGACCACTAGACCATCCTGCCCCCATATCATTTATTTTGTGTTATGAATTTACATCTACGGCATTAAATGGTGATTGACCAGCCATTTGGCTTTTGTGGTATTCTACGTTTCCGTTTTTCTTATATTAATTCTCCAGTTGATCCGTCTCTTCCTTTGGTAGCTGATTTGATGGAGCTGGACATGGCCATGGGGGACAGCAAGGTTGCGGTGAGCCAGTGGCAGCAGCAGTCGTACCTGGACTCAGGCATCCAGTCTGGAGTCACCACCACAGCGCCCTCTCTGAGTGGCAAGGGAAACCCCGATGCCGAGGAGGAAGACCCGGGCCTTTATGACTGGGAGTTCAGCCAGCCCTTCACTCCCGAGGCCGCAGGTAAACGCAAGAGATCATGTTTCTGCAGTGTTTTTAAGTAATTACCGTGTCACTTGTAAAGTCATGTAAATGTGTTCACCTGCGCTACAAGATGCCCTCAGTTGTTTCACATGGAAAGACCAACAACTTCAATGCGTGTGTCCTTCACGCACTGCAGACATGGAGGGCTACGCCATGACCCGGGCTCAGCGCGTGCGCGCAGCCATGTTCCCCGAGACCCTGGAGGAGGGCATCCAAATGCCCCCGGCTCAGCTGGACGCTGCCCACCCCACGGCGGTGCAGCGACTGGCCGAGCCCTCCCAGATGCTGAAGCACGCCGTGGTCAACCTGATCAACTACCAGGACGACGCCGAGCTGGCCACGCGCGCGATCCCCGAGCTCACCAAGCTGCTGAACGATGAGGACCAGGTGTGTACATCAGAGCCACTGCTGTTAGAGCTCTGCCCGAACCCGCAGGGACCCGACGGTTTGGGTCGGTCTGGTCTTTTATTTGTCACATATTTCCAGGGTTCCTATGCAGGGTTCCTATCCTATGGAATTTGATTGGAGTAATTTCCAAGTCTGTAACGCAATGCAAAAAGTGATGGTTAAAATGCATTTAGGCCTATAGTAAAATACAATATACACTCACAACGTGAATGTTTACAATGGAAAAATGTGACATGCTGATATTTTATTCGCTTCAAGGTATATTTTGTTTAACTTTCGCCAGGCCACTAAATTGGTTTTACCTATCACAACGAACCATATGATGTCACATGACAATACCGGAGCTGTTTATTTCTACTTACTTTTCACTCAGTCTGTAAAAGCTTTGCTGGAAAGGTCGAAGACACCGTTTTGCATGCTGGTCTTTGTGAATATTAATCTCTGATCATCCGCCTGGAACGCAAAGTAGGCTACTTGCTGTGTTTCTGCTGCAGTCTGGCGCCAGGTTGGATCCCTATAGGATGGCATATTACTGGATGACATACTGCATGCAGAGCCACTGGTGTCACGCGTGTTGGTGTGTGTCAGGTTGTGGTGAACAAGGCGGCCGTCATGGTGCACCAGCTGTCCAAAAAGGAGGCGTCCCGCCACGCCCTGATGCGGTCGCCCCAGATGATGTCGGCGGTGGTCCGCGCCATGCAGAACACCGGCGACGTGGAGACGGCCCGCTGCTCCGCCGGCACCATGCACAACTTCTCCCACCACCGTGAGGGACTGCTGGCCATCTTCAAGTCTGGGGGCATCCCTGCCCTGGTCAAGATGCTGGGGTAAGGAAGTGTGCCAGGCTTAGTTTTTGTCAAATATGCCCCCATGGCTCCTGTGCACTGCTGTACAGTGTGGCGCTTGTGTTCTCCACGTCGCCATAGTTACGATGCAGGTGGGATCATATGTACTGCAGGATGCTGTGACAGAACTGCAAACGTGTGAATGCAGAGAACAGATGAGGGAACACAGGAAATCTTGTTCAAAGAGCTGTCTGTATTGATTTACATGCTGGTAGCAGCAGTGATGTGTACACACTATGAATGAGAATAAGTTGTGTGTGTGTTTATCACGCCTATATATTAGTTTCCTTTTACACAATGTCAAAAGAGCATTCACTAATCTTGTTTGGGTGTTTTGCAATTTTATTTCCATACATTAGGCTGCTGGTGGTTTAATATTAGCTCAGGGGTGGGCAGTTCTTTTCACTTGGGTGGGGAACATTGAAAATGTCAGAACATCGTGCGCCACATTACTTTTAAAACCAGCAAGCTAAAACATTTAAAAATGCAATTAAACAAAATAATGAACTTGCATATTACATAAAATTTCGTAATCAAACACCTTTTTCAACGCTATTTTCATAATCAAACGTATGTTAATTTAAAGTGCAGTAAATAAAGCAGAGTTTTTCAAGTAATTTTATGTTGTATTATTTTTAGAATGTTTTATGTACCGGGCGAGCCAGGTAGAATGTCTCAAAGGACCAGATATGGCCCCCGGGGCCTGACATTGCCCAGGTCTGCTATAGCTGGACACAATTGAACCTCCCATATCGTGTGTGTGTGTGTGATTAGCTCACCGGTGGACAGCGTGCTGTTCTACGCCATCACCACCCTCCACAACCTCCTGCTGCACCAGGAGGGAGCCAAGATGGCGGTGCGCCTGGCAGGGGGCCTCCAGAAAATGGTGGCCCTGCTTACCAACACCAATGTCAAGTTCCTGGCCATCACCACCGACTGCCTGCAGATCCTGGCCTACGGCAACCAGGAGAGCAAGGTACTGGGACTCAACTGCCGCTTTGCATGTGCACTAGCTGCAGCCAGTGGTCCGTTGAAGGCCTCTAACGACATGCGCCTTTGTCTTGTGTGTGTTGGTCACATGTCTGTCCCGTGTCTGTCCCAGCTCATCATCCTGGCCAGCGGTGGGCCCCAAGCCCTGGTCAACATCATGAGGACGTTCACCTATGAAAAGCTCCTGTGGACCACCAGCAGAGTCCTCAAGGTGCTGTCCGTCTGCTCCAGCAACAAACCCGCCATCGTGGAGGCCGGTGCGTACACACGCCTGTGAAAGTCCATTGCGTGAATGAAGAGCCCCCCCACCCCCGGATTGTCTTTGTTTAGTCATTTTAGTCAGTAGGTGGGAGTTCACTCTGCATGATATTATGCTGTGTGTGTGTGTGTGTAGGAGGTATGCAGGCTCTTGGGCTTCACCTGACGGAATCCAGCCAGCGCCTGGTGCAGAACAGTCTGTGGACTCTAAGGAACCTATCTGACGCTGCCACCAAACAGGTAATGAAGACCCTTACTTATGGGGTGGCTTTTATATGCCATGGAGGGCCAACAGTAGGAAGCTGGTCATTCAGGCTCTGATGGTTAATGTCTTTGCTCTAAAGGGCACTTAAAGATTGTGTAAAGCAGACATACATTTGTGTTTTGAGTTTGTCACACCACAGAAAAGGGTAATTTTAACCACACAGCCAAATTTTAATTAATAAAGTCGGCAAGTGTATATAAAATAAAATTTCAAAATCAGGATCTGTTCTCAAGCGCTGGGAGTGTGTCAGCAGAAGGCGCTGTAACCACACCATTGCGTGTTCTAAGGTAAACTCCATACCGCGGTGTTGTTCCAAAAATGTATCCTCAGCCGAACATTGACTGGAAAATGTGACCTAAGTGAAGTTGTGTACGTATAGAAAACCCCATGTACCAAACGTTTCTGCTCCTGGCCTCGTCTCCTTTTCTGTAGGAGGGAATGGAGGGTCTCCTGGGAACGCTGGTTCAGCTGCTGCGTAACGACGACATCAACGTGGTGACGTGTTCTGCTGGCATCCTCTCCAACCTCACCTGCAACAACTACAGCAACAAGCTCATGGTCTGCCAGGTACGGTGTCCTCTGCCTACTGAGAGTGTGTTAGGGGTGCACGATATTGAAAAAATGTGATATTGCGATATTGATGATGAATATTGCAATATCTATTAATTTCGATATTCTTAAACATGTAAAATAATTTATGGGAAAACAAATAAGATTCATAACATATCTAAACAACACGCTTTATTACAACTAACAGTTAACAGTATCAGTTTGACTGATGCAACATTAATAAATAAAGAACATGACTGCAGAACATGTGCTGGTTGTACAGTATTAAAACAAAGAACATGTCAACATAATAAGATAACAATAAAATCTATTAAAAAAAAAGAATATCTTAATACAATTGTATTGGAAATAAAGATCATCAACACGTGTAGCCTTTAGAAGGCTTGGGGAACTTTCCCCATCAACTTACTGGTAGGCTACAGATTGAGTCAAGAAAACTAGCATGTCAACCATAGCTGGTTTAAGCCGTGAACGGTGAGCCGTCACTATGTTTCCGCCTGTAATAAATATTCTCTCTGAGGGTGAGCTGGTTGCAGGAGTACACAAATATTTTCTCGCCAGCTTGCTCAGAGTGGGGTAGCCCGCTTGGTGACACTTCCATCATCCTCGCTGTCAATGGAGGGGGTGAGGAGGTAGCTGTTGAATTCCGCTGTGATAGCTTCAGCTGCCCCCAGAACCTGTACAGCTGGTGTGGTGCTGCTGCTTTTCAGAAAACTCCCCAATGACCTCTTAACTTTTTTTGATGGAGGTGGAGCTGGGATTGTCTGATCCTGGGCCTCTGTGGCTTTCTCCTGAAAAATATGTATTTTTTTAGATTTTAAATAAACACGCTTTCTCTAGTATTACTTTATATTATTATATCATTATATTATACCTTTTAATATACTTTTTTTTTTATTTGGATTTTATATTTTTAAGAAAAGCACCTTTATTGCTATTTCATTCATCTCTGACTGTACCCTGGCTGTGAGAATGGGAATGCTGTCCTCACTGACATATCTGGTTTTGAACCTTGGATCTACAAAAGATGCCATGTCCAGCAGGTCTTCTGTGGACTGATCCCACTTGGCATTCAAGTACTGGAGCATATTCGATTTTATGGAGTGGGTAAGTTCAGTGTCCTCTTCATCTCGAATCAGAACTTGAGTGTTCAGAAATGAAGGATTGGCTTTACAGAAGATACACTGACGTAGCTCTCTCCCGAAAGGGCATCAGTGAACTCCTGAAGTGGAGAAAGAGCCTTGTCGATGGATTCAAGGACATCAATGTCCTGCCATGTCGGCACCAAGTGCCGGTTGTTTTTATCGGTCGAGAGAACTAGAGCCAACGCCTTCTGCTGCTCCAGCACCCTTTCAATCATGCGCTGCTTGGACCCCCATCTGGTTTGGCAAGTGCATGCTCTGCAAGGTTGAGCTCCTTCTGTGCATCTGTCAACGCTCTCCTCTTCTTCCAGCTATGTGAGAAGTGACCCACTAACTTCTTGCACAACCTTGTAGCCTTGTCAATGCGAGCATCATCTTTTATTGCATTTTCTAAAAAATAAATCCACAAAAGAAAATGTTATATAGGCTTAGTTACATATTTATTATATCAACAACACTATGTACAGTAGTCACGAGCAGAGGCATGATAATACAAGTAATAGCAACAAATACATTTGAATAAAAATGTGTTTAATTGTTTTGTGTTAGGGCTACTGTAATGTGTTACAACAAATGTCTGCATCTGTAAAAAATCTATTTATTATTCCACAATGTATTGTGTCCCATTCAACTGAGCGGTTCTATAGTCACTTTCATCCTATGATTTCATCATATAAAAATAAACAAATGTTTGTCAGCTTCAAAGACTATGCACCATAGGTGATTTAATTTCAGCACATGGCACACCTAGTGACTGCACCTACACCATTCAACACCATGGACAACTCAACTGACAGACAGTATGTACCTACAATAATAAACATATCTGAATACATTTTATGAAAGTTACAAATATTCAAATTTAAAAATACCTACCAACCGCATTGTAGCCTCGTCCATTTGTTCAATTCCGCAGCCTTCTTTACATTGCTCCCGTTGTCAGTCGTTATAGCTACTTGATGCTGCAGACTCAATCCCCATGAGGCCATAGCATCGATTATGCCAACGTAGATGTTTTGTCCCGTGTGGTCGTCGGGAAAGTAGGAAGTCTGGAGGCATTTGCTGACAAGTTGGTACTGTGGTGTTATATAATGTACAGTGAGATTAATGTAGGTGTATCACCGCACGGCATGTTTTGCACAGTGCAACAGCTTGAGCAACATCTGTAGGTTTAAAGCCAAAGTAATTCCAGGCTACGGAGGTGGCATTATTTTTGGCAACTAACGTGTCCTCCTCGATGTCCGTGATTCATCTTTTTATTTGCAGTTTTATTGTTTTGCTTTTGCTCCTCTCTCGTTTTGCTGTCTCTTTTCTTTTTCTCCTGACTCGTTTCGCTGTATTGTTCGCGCTTTAACAATGCGCTGTTGAAGTGTATACAAACGTCACGTGGTATGCTCAATAAGGGTATGTTCGCGTAGTTTAACACTTTGCATGTGACAGGGCAACTGGCCAATGAAACATCACTATGCCATATAGTAGTTTCAGGGGAGCTATAAATCAAACACAGCCAACAGACGCATCTCCATAAAACGGAATATCGCATACTTATTGCAACATGTGCGATGTGATATTGCACAACGTGATATCCCGGTGGTATTAAAACAATATATCGTGCACCCCTACTTGGAGTATACTTTACCAGGGAGGCTGAGTAGTGTGATACCCCTGTAATTGGCACACACTCTCTGGTCCCCCTTTTTGAAGAGGCGAACCACCACCCCAGTCTGCCACTCCATTTGCACTGTCCCCGACTTCCACGCGATGTTGAGGCGTGTTATCCAAGACATTCCCTCCACATCCAAAGCGTTTTAGCATTTCAGGACGGATCTCATCAATCCCCGGGGCTTTGCCACTATGGAGTTGTTGACTAAATCAGTGACCTCCCTTAGGAAAATTGATGATGATCCCATCAGCCTCCAGCTCTGTCTCTACCAAAGAGACCGTGTCAGTCGGATTCAGAAGTTCCTCAAAGTGTTCCTTCCACCACCCAATTATCTCCTCAGTTGAGAACAGTGTCCCATCCTTACTGTTAGGGCGATACCAATTACCGAATACCGATTAGTCGATACCAATACCAGTGTAATTCCACGGTTCGATACTCATTTCGATACCACGGGGCAAAAAAAAAAAACACAGCTCCTCTTAGTGAGTTCTTCATGGGGGTCTTCTGAACCATTCTTAGTCTGGCCCCTCCCCTGAGACCACTTTGCCTTGGGCCAGGCTCCAGACAACACAGCCCTCAGGTTCATAGGGGCACCCAAACCTCTCCACCACGATAAGGTGATGGTTCCCGGAGAGTACTTTTTCCAGTTACTTATAATAGTCAGCGCTAGCATTCGTTTTGAGTAGGCTAATTAGCTGCAGGCAGCGTATGCTTAACGGGATGAATTGCTAAAAAAATTGACAGTTCACTCTATTTAGTGAGATTAACAATAGTATGCCAAATATTTGCTCACTGTGTTTTCAGAAATGCCTTGTTTGATAGCAGGCTAAACAAGGCTATGCAAATTTCACTCGAGTAGATTCCTCACACTGAATCATGTCCACTAGGGCTGAACGATTTTGGGAAAAATATATAAATAAATCCAATTGCGATATTTCTGACATATTGCGATTTAATTTGCAATATTTTTAAGTCAAGATTTATGTTCAATATATATGTAACATTTAAAACATGTTATGGAGCATTACCACGAGATGGCATTAAATAATTCAATGCTCTATATTCCAATAAAAAGATGACAGCATAAATATCCAGGATTAATTTCTTTAAGCATGGATTGATTGCATTTTAGGACAAGCACAACTAAATTGCATTTCAGCATCCCTAAAATAATCAATACAAATAATTAAGATGATTATTTTCAGATTTATTTTTAGCCAATGTTTAAGCTCTCTAACGTTACATTTTCGAACTGCTTTGCCTGTTCTCTCACCCAGCACATCGATTTGGCATAGCTTATAGTTGCACATCTTGGACGGCCGTGCACAAGCGTTCTAATACGCCAACTTCCTTGGAAACAACCAATACAGCAGGCACTACATTAGGTGTGGTGTCCATTGACCACGCTTTGCTTTTCTTCGGAATTATACAAAATTTGTTGACGTTGCTTCTAGCTCATCGGAGGCAATATTTTTGCAGATCTCCCACAAATGTGTTTCACGTGTTGTTGTTGGTGGGCGTGCCGTGTAGGCTACGTAGCATGCTATATAAATATAGTAGTCTTGAATTTCTGAGCATGACTGGTAGACCTAGGAGGAGCACAATGTTGTTTGACGGTCCCTTAGCCACCAGCGCTGGCATTTGTCACGTTTACACTTTTACAAGGCAACGTCTGTTTAACAGGACTTATTGATAACAATAAGCCATGTAACTTTGTCTTTTGAGATGAATTTAGGCTTCAGATGAACAATAGCTGGCCTATGCAAACAGATTTGCTCTGTGCGTTTTTATTAGATATTGACGCTCAATGTGTGAATGTCGAGTAACTTGACATATTCCTCTGGCACTAAATAGAATGGACAACCCCGCAGATGTGCGGCATCTGTAGGTAGTGTTCTGACTAAATGCCTTCTGTTTACACCGGCATGCGCATGCCCAGTGTACCTGCCACAGTGCCAAGAGACGCGTGTAAGTACAGGTAAAACACACATTTTAGTTTTTAACCCCCGTTTTAAAACTAAAACGTATAATGTAGTATATAGTATAGTATAAGTGGCACCGAAATGAGGTACCGAAATTTGCTTTTGAATTCGGTCCGGTAGACACCGATCATACCAAGCCCGGTGCCATATTGGCACTGGGTTTCAGTACCCAACCCTAGTTATGACTTGTATAAGCACTTATATGCCAAACCCTACAATCGAGTAACAACACCCTCAGGCTAAACACAGCTTCTTGTGATATGAAGTAATGTCACTGTGGACTCATTTCAGCCAATTAGATAATGGCAATCTGGGTTTAACGTCTAGCCGACGGGTGCTGTTCCTGCAGTGTGACTTTAGTGGTTGGTTACTTTATAACTAAGAGCTGAACTAAGAGGGAAGTGCACAGACAATGTCACATCACTACCTGGTCTCTGTGGTCCAAGATGGAGGAGACAGAGGCAGTGAGACACAGCAGGATCTGCAGCAACTTAGGCAGGTAGCCAGAGATCAGATGGCCAAGTTTGTCCAGCACCACAGTGACCACATTCAGCAAACTGTGCTGGCGGCCCAGAGGGAGGACAGCTGACACATTGGTCTCTGCTACAGCTCTCTGCACTGCTGCCACACATGGACCTGCAGCAGGGGCAGTCCGTTTGGAAATATATGTTTTAGTTATGGCATGGGAATGGAAACCAGATTAGAATATAAACATATACAATGTGCTACATTATTTTCATAAAGCATCTGTATTATTTGATTTATTAGCATTTAAGGAACTGTAAAAGAATGTTGACTATTACATTAAAAACTTTTTTTTATGCAATACATGTAAAATAGAAACCTGAAACCAAAATGAACCTGAAACCAAATGTAAAATTGTATTGCAAGCAACAATAAAAAAAAAAAAAAGATTCATATGATATAGCTAATGTATTAACAATATGGGAAACTTATAATATATTTATTATCATGATATAGTCTCCTAAATGGTAAATGGATGATAAATGGACTGCATTTATATAGTGCTTTTCTAACCTTTCGGCCACTCAAAGCGCTTTACAGTATTTTGCCTCACATTCACCCAGTCACACACACATTCATACACCGATGGTGATTGCTGCCATGCAAGGTGCGACCAACCACCGGGAGCAGTTAGGGATTAGGCATCTTGCTCAAGGACACTTACAGGTAGGTCAACACCAGGGTTTGAACCCACAACCTTTCGGCTGGGAGCCCAACACCCAGCCCACTAGACCATCCTGCCCTCTAACAATTAAGATGTTGGCTGATGATTACAAAATCAATATTTGTGTAGGAAGCCCTAACTAGGTGACTTCTACCTTGGGCGTAATGGCAGAGGGGCTCCAGCAGGAGGTTGATAAACATGCCTAGCTCCTCCGCTTGGCACCCTGCCAAGAAGCGGAGGATAATGGAGGAGCGTGCTGCTGAGCCTGTCTTGCCCTGGAACCTGCTGCCCACGCGGCTACGCAGGCGACCAAACAGGATCCTGCACACACACACACAGAATGCTAGCTTTCAAATAACAGGTCTAATACATATTTGATTAGGGATGTAGGGGTTACCAGTTTCACCATAATCCAGGGTAAAATTCCCGACGTTCGCATTATTGTCGTATTAATAATTATCATTAAAACTGTGTTTGATTACCGGGCTGAAAAACTCACGGTAAATAGCCTACCAGCTATTGTTAAAGACTGTTTTGTGTCAAACACCAGCCCGATTGATATGCCCCGGCATGCGCACTGCAAATGCACTGGAGTGAATTTCTTTACACCGGATGAATCAGAAGTACCATACATAAATGGATTATGCGTGATGCTGACTAAAGTTTCTGGACTGGTGAGTAAACTGGCATCAATCGACCTTTAAGGGAGGTGCTTCTAGTGAAACAAGGTTAGTTTGTTTTCTGTGGCATCTACAAAAATCCATGGATCGTCATTTGAAACTGAGTATCATCATCATCATTATGGTCTGAATATCCACAGCTCAACTTGGAATATAGTTAACATTAATAACCCACAGTGGGGTCCATTATCTGAACAACGGCATTCTTAAGTGCCTTTCATTTTATAATCAGAATGAGGGTCCTGATTCCAATAAAATATGCTCTCAATGGGCCCCTTTGAGGGAGAAAAAATAAAAGATCACAGACTAAAAGGTCTGAGTTTGTGAGAAAGAGGCAGACACGTTTCTAATGAAAGATTAATACAGAGAAGCATCCATCCATCTTCTCCCGCTTATCCGGAGTCGGTTCGAGGAGCAGCTCCAGCAAGGGACCCCAAACTTCCCTTTCCCGAGCCACATTAGCAAGCTCTGACTGGGGGATCCTGAGACGTTCCTAGGCCAGTGTGGAGATATATCTCCGCCTAGTCCTGTGTCTTCCCCGAGGCCTCCTCCCAGCTGGACGTGCCTGAAACACCTCCCAAGGGAGGCGCCCAAGGAGCATCCTTACTAGATGCCACCTCAACTGGCTCCTCCAGCAACAACTTTTGGGTAAATCAGAAGGTTCTCATTTCATTCCCAGTGACTGTCCTCACTGAACGAGACCCCTCGCCTAAATTTCTAAATCATTTTGGATTCAAAATTGCGAATTTCGCCAACATGACAAATAGGGGTGTAACGGTTTTGAAACCGAAAACGCGATACAAATGTCCACGGTTTCGAGTTGCGGTTCCGGAATACAGAACCACGGTCCGCACAGACACACCCAACCTGCTACAGATGCAGCCTGTTGAGCTCTCACATACGTTGGCACTGTAATTAAACTACAATTTTCATTTCGCTATACAGGATAATTCCGGAACCACGACACGAAACCGTGGACGATTGTATCGTGGCTTCGATTTCAAAACCGTTACACCCCTAGTGAATATGCCAGGTTGTCATTTTGACTTCTGCGAGAGATACTGTATTTTCACAACCAACAAGTAACAAACCCAGAATTTACTTGTTATAAGCTTGGCTGCCAAACCTAACAAGGAGATGAAAATAGATAAACGCACGAGCCAGCTTGGAGAGCTGCTTTTCCACCCCACTTAAGAGAGGTAATATGTGCAGGTTTTCTGTAAGCAGTGAGTGAAGATTATTTATAAATAATCACAGGCTTTAGTGGTTAAATAATTTCACAAGGCCATATCACGGTTTCGATTGAAATGCGATTAATTGTGCAGCCCTAGTATATAGAACCAAAGACTACATCAATAAATCATAATCAAAGACAATTTGTAAAAAAGATATGCTTGCATTTTCCACTCCAGTAAGTGCATGACAGCATTAGCAGAGTGGGTGCTGGATTGGACTGTGCAGCCCTGACCTGTTGCTGACAGAGTGCATCATGAGCACCCCAGTATCAAACATACACACCTCATGAGCAGTGGGATGAGTTTAGCTCGGTGAGATGGTTCCACCACAGTTGTCTCCTCTGAGATGTTGAAGTGAACAATCTCATCCTTGAAAGTTTTGTCATCCAGCAACCGTTCCAGTTTCTCCCTTTAAACGACAACAAAAACAGACCATCTATATTGTTACCTGGGAAATTAAAAGAAGTTCTGCTACAGAACACTAGCAGTGGACCTTGACTAAGGACAACAAGACATGGATTTGCATTTCCATCCATCCATCCTCATCTGCTTATCCGTGGTCGTGCGGGCAGCAGCTCCAGCAGGGGACACCAAACTTCTTTCCCGAGCCACATAAACCAGCTCTGACTGGGGAATCCCGAGGCGTTCCCAGGCAAATGTGGAGATATAACCTCTCTAGTCCTGGGTCTTCCCGAGGCCTCCTCCTAGCTGGAAGTGCCTGGAACACCCCCTAGGGAGGCACTCAGGGGTAGGGTATCGTTTGAATGTTATCGATTCCGGTTCCGATTCCGCTTATTGAATCCCGGTTCCGATTCCAATATTTTTGGGAGAAGAAATACAACATATTTCAAGAGGGAAAATGTCCTAACTTTTCATTTAGGCTATAATCAGTCAAATCAATGTCAATTTGGTGACACTAACAGGATTCAGGAAGGTTTCTTTTTACCTTAATTTATTAAAAAATAAAATAAGAATAGCCTTTTTAAATGTGGATAGGTGTTAATGCATTTAATTATTATAATTACATACTGTACGTTTACAGCATAGAACTATATAACAGTTTACAAAGGTGAGTAAATGAACAAATCACATGTTTACCAGCTGGTTTGAACTCTAACATTAACATTTAGGCCTATGTGCACCAAAGCTGACCTTGTATGTCAATATGTTACTTTACAGTATTACTCTTGTTTAATGTCTGCTTTCCCATTTTGAATTGAATCCAACCTGTAGAATTTTCATATTCATTTTGTGAATTTCTTTCTTCTGATAATTCAGTTCATGATTATGTAATGACCTGGACAATGATACAAGCATTGTCAACCTTTTGAGTTTATCTAGGCATAGGCCTATTATTGTTCAGAGAGAAAAAATTCTATCTATTTTTAGATCAGCGCATCGTTAAAGCACAGTGTAATTAAAAGTAAAAATAAAACGTAGGCTCATAATGCTAGAAAACTATATTAATTGTTTTAGCGTGGCTTAAGCTCTAGTTGGTTATGCCGCTGTTCTACATGGTGCATTCAGCTCCACTACCGGTAGAGCTGGAGCAGAGGGAGGTGATTTGTTTGTTGTGAACGCTTTTGTCATACGGAAGTTGATCTGATGGATTTGAGTTAGGAAAGAAACAAGAAACAGATGCCTTAAAGAGGTAAACAGAAGTGTCTCGTCAGTTCCGGCATGCTTGCATTTTCAAGTTAAGTCAAATTTGTCAAATTACGTGACATTATTTCAGCCGTTGCGTATCAGTTGCTGGCAGATCAAAAGGTAAAATGCGCAACTTGCCTTGTCGCCGTTTAATTTCTTAAAGTGAGACCACACTTTTGACTGTTTAGCAAGATTTATCTTTCACACTGTCGATGTAAATGTATGCTAGGTTCTTAAATACACTGCAGCGATGACGCGTACGCGATAGGCAGATGGCTACGCATCAGCTAAAGCTCTTTCTAATAACTATCGCATTTTGGAACTGACTAGCAGAACCAAAATGTTATTTATTTTAAGGGTATCCGGTTCTTGACATTTTGTATTCGGTTCCAACTTGGAACCGAGTTTCAGTACCAAACCTTACCCTGGGAGCATCCTTACCAGATGCCTGTACCTCTTTAACTGGCTCCTTTCTACGCAAAGGAGCAGTGGCTCTACTCCGAATTCCTTATGGATAGCTGAGCTTCTCAACCAATCTCTAAAGGAGAGGTCAGCCACCCTCCTGAGAAAACCAATTTCGGCCGCTTGGTCTCTAGTTCTTTCGGCATGACCCACCCTTCATGACCACAGGTTTTCCTTCCGGCTCAGCTCTCTTTTCATCACAACGGTGCGGTAAAGTGATTCCGATTCTTCGGCTAATCTCCCGCTCCAATGTCCCCTCACTTGCGAACAAGTCCCCGAGGTACTTTAACACTTGGGGTAAGGACTCATTCCCTACCCGGAGAAGGCACTCCATTGGTTTCCTGCTGAGAACCATGGCCTCAGATTTTGCAGTGCTAATCCTCATCCCAGCCGCTTCACACTCAGCTGCAAACTGATCCAGTGAGTGCTGGAGGTCACAGACCGATGATGCCATCAGGATCATGTCATCTGCAAAAAGCAGCGATGAGATCCTCAGGCCACCGAACCGCAACCCCTCTCCACCACGACTACGCCTCAATATCTTGTCCATGAATATCACAAACAGGATTGGTGATAAAGCGCAGCCCTGGCGGAGACCAACCCCCGCCTGAAACGAGTCCGATTTACTGCAGATAATCCGTACACAGCTCACGCTTTGGGCATACAGGGGATTGGATTGCCCTTAAAATGGACCCCCTCACCCCATACCCCTGCAGCACCTCCCACAGTATCTCCCGGGGGACCCGGTCATACGCCTTCTTCAGATCCACAAAACACATGTAGACCGGAAGGGCATACTCCCAGACCCCCTCCAGGATCATTGCAAGAGCTGGTCCATTGTTCCACGACCAGGAAAGAAACCACATTGTTGTTCTTCAATCTGAGGTTTGACAATCGGCCGAACCCTCCTCTCCAGGACCTTAGAGTAGACTTTACCAGGGATGCTGAGTAGTGTGATACAAAGAAGCATTCACTGAGAAATGCTTGTCCATTCCAGTTAAAGATTTGTCTCACCTGTACGGCTCAATGCTGGGGTCTTTGTATGTGAAAACACACCGGAGCGCTTCCTTCTGAATGTCCTGGTCTTGATGGCATAGCAGCTGAAAACAAGGAGAAGAGCTAAAGAATCTCAAAAGAGAGCAATACTGTAAAAGAGTACATTGACTTTAACCAAAATTCTTGGAACATAAATTTAAATATTACAATATGAAAGTATAAAAATAATAAATAAAAAAACTGATTTCAAATCAAGCCAAGTGGTTCATGGCATTTGTAAAGGGTGGATGGTCTATGCGTCAAAATATTAGGGATGACCCCAAAAAGTCAAGCATTTGATAATTTGATTTGAAGGAGCCAGATTCAACTGCCAAATTCACAAAATGTGAACGATGAAACAAGGATCATTCTATTCTGACTATATGGAGGTGCCGATCTTTCTGAGTTTACATTGAGTAGCTTGGTTTCTCCCAATAAATCATGGTATATAGCAGCAACCGTACAGTACCCACATGCGTGAAATTGACAGCAGCCAATATTTGCTTTTTGTTTCGCTGTTCATGGAGAATTCAGATAATCTGGCACTGGCTGCAGACGTGTTGAATCTAAGTAATCTAGGCCCATTTATAGATTGGTCAATGTTCACTTTGTAGTAGTCTTACAATGGATGAATAGCTTTTTCTTTTAGCATGTTGCATCGTTGCACATCTGTTTATCAGGGCTTTTCCTGCATGGAGCCTTTGTTTGATGCCGCTTAATCTCTCGACAAAACCATAGTCAAAACTCTGTCGTTTGTGTAAACACTAATCAGTGTATGCAGTGAGACTGGAGCGACTGGAGCAGTGAGATAAACAGCAGTCGAAGCAGCCACAGCAAACTCTTGTGCAGTGTTAGCAGAAACTCACTCACCCGCACACTGTCTCCCACATTGAAAATCGGTATGATCAAACAGATCAGGCTACAACTACAATTAATGTCACTATTAAAAATGTATACCATACTAACATAGCCTACCGGTAAGCCATTTCTGCTTTGGCGAATGTAGGCCATGGTCTACAGTGCTTAATTTAACAGGGTGGTAAGCTATTGAGAAAATGGAGGCAGGCGCCGTTAATAGCCTATGCTTCAAATAGTCTAACTCCTAAAATATGTTTTTTCAAAAAGACAGTCAGGCAGTTTGTAAAGCAATATTCAAGGACATTTGTTTCCCCCATAAATTACATGAATCTCAAAAAAGGTACCATTTGGTACTGGTACAGAATTCAAAGTACCGTCCTGGCACCTATATCAATTAAAATGTGAACGGTACCAAACCCTAACGACAGCATATGCATTTTGCATCGGAAGGCAGTGGTCCATCGCTTACCCAGATTTAATCTATATTAAGAACAAAAAGGTTCTCCTTGGGAGAGTCTAAAGCCACTTCCATGAAGGGTTACCTGGTTGTACAGCTCACTAAGACTGGACTCCAGACAGAGAGAACGAGGGTTTGTGAATCTGGCAAACACATGGAGGTGAGTAACCAGCTGCCTGTGGAAGAGAACATTTTAAATCACTGAGCTTTGAACAAAACATTCATACAGATAATGGCCAGGTAAAAACAAATGGGGAACATGTTTTGCACATTACATGTGTCATGAACTGTTACTGAAACTATATAGTGTAGAACTTTGCAGTAAGAATTTTCTCAACTGAAGACATTTTGGTAATTTGAGACAAAATGCTAATTGTATTTACGTGGATGAATACTGCAAACATATTCAGTCTGCAGGTATGTCTATTCTATTAGTGTTTTTTTTTTCTTCTGAAACTTGGTGCAACTAGCAGCAATGCAAATGTTTCGAAACATGAAAAGAAAGTTCTAATGCTGATAATGCCTTACTTTGCTGTCGCTCTTCTCGGAAGTGCCTTCCTCCAGTCGGATACATCTTCCTCCACTCCGTCCTCCCCCAAAATCTCAAAGTCCTTACGAAGAGAGCAATTCTTCTTCCGAAGGTCCTGAGTGGGCGCCACCTGCAGGTCACCTGAATAAACCTCGTTTCTGCCAAAACACAACAGAGGGAAAGATCATTCCTTTTTTGTTGTGATCAATGTAACCCAAGGTAATGAGCAATACACAGGTCTGCTGACATTTGAAAAGCCATTGTTAGCCAATTCACTTTCTGTCAAATCTCACTACCTGTCCGTTCTGTGTGTGCATGTGCTGAGAAACAAAGTGACTTGTCAGGACGGACCTGATGAAGCGCAGCAGAAGGGGGCTGAGCTCTCGGCTGTGTCGTTCTACAGCGTCAGGGAACTGTGCCATGGTGCGCCACAGTAGGTTCCGGAAATTGGTGAAGTCTGTGCGGTCATCATAGTCGGATGTCAGCGTGAACTGCTGCAGGAAAAGCACACCCACATCTCCGCTCTCGATGACGTTGCAGCCTGGCTCACCATCGTCGTATGGCGTTCCTTCGTCAGCACCACCTTCCTCTTCATGGTTCTGACGCAGCTCTTTCTCTGAAGCACAACTTTCACTAAGACATGGTCTTGGCAGACACTTGCTTCAACCAATCATTCATGATGTTGTTGCAAGAGAGCTCCACCCTCACCGGGCATACATGCAGCTACATCCTGTCATTGCATGGTCAAACCATAAAGAAGTCTTACCAGCTAGGTCTGCCACTATCTGCAGATGTTCATAGAAAACACTCCAGAAGTCTTTATTGTCCATCCCTCTGGCATGGCTCCTGGAAGCAGAAAACCAGCAGGTGAAATACTAAAGGTTAAAGCTGAATGAGAAAAAAAAAACACTCCCTCCTCCTCTGCTCTGTTGCTCTGCCATTGCAGATCTAATTGATAAACCTGTTGTAGCTTTGTAGCTTGTGAATGACAGGCAAGGCATATAATGTGAGCTTCATGCAAGCGCCCAAGTTTTCCAAAGTTATGAAAGGTCTTCCTATGCAGAGTTGCACTCACTCTAGAAGCTCCATGATGGGGTTCCATAAGGGCTTGAAGTTGACAAACAGCATCGCTATCAGGTATCGTAGAGGTACCTAGGGGAAAAGCAACAGACAAACTCTATTGTATTATCTGTACTTACCAAAGCTGTATTGACAAAACAGTACGTATTAAGGCTCCATTATTACCTGATGAAAAGTGCCGTGTGGACCCAGCGGCAGACAGCGCTGCACTAGGTCGTGTCGTAGTTTGCGGAGGTGCAGCAGCTTCTCTCTGTACTCCTGCACTGTGGCCGGGACCAGCTCCGCCTGGACACACAATGCAAACACCGACTGCACGTCTCCACAGTCCTCACCCTACAACACACAACCGCAAACAGCTGTTCAGACACAGATTCAAAGAAGCACATTGCTTGGTTGCTCTTCAGTATAATGAACCATGGTCTTCATTCGATCTGAATCATGTTAGCTGCATTACATTTTTAGTGGCTATATTGCAGTGATATAAAGCATGTATCTGGACACAAATACATTAACCCTCCAAACCAAAGATAGGATTTTCATTTTGTATCTTCAGGGTTTTTCCGCCATAATCCATACATTCCGCTGATGAGATCGGTATATGGCTTCGCTATTTTTGCTCTACAACACGGCTGCAAATTCAGACATAAAATATGCCTTGCATAATGGATTCTAATTTTTTTTCAATTAGGGCTGGGCGATATGGACCAAAAATAATATCCAGATATATTTAGGTTGAATACCGAATATACACACGAAGTGGGCTAAATCTTCAGGCATATAGAAAAAACAGGAAACCCGACGGAAATGTGAAATTTTTAGCGACATTAATTGACATATGAGCTTTCTCTGGTGTCTCCGCCCCTTTGACACTCTGAACGCACTAAGTGCAGGCATGGAGGGAGAGACGAACAAATAAAAAAGGTCATGAATAAATGCATAATATAATGCGATAAAAGATATGTGATATATAATCCACCTAATGAGGACAGTTAGTTTTTTTTTCGATTGCTTACATGCTAAAATTGTATTTACAGTTTTTCTCGATTGGTTACACACATTTTCTGAAAATTATGCAATCAACTCTGGATGATGGTATTATGCAATGCAATATTACATCATTCTAGGCTTATTTAGGATGTTGTTGCAGTCCTACAGGATAAATTTACACGGTGAAACATAGAAAATGAACTATATGAAATATCTTCAAAACGATAGTCAATAAAACATTTTCATAGTTCTATTCCTGTACAGCATACCAAAATACTACAGATTAGCGCCTTTTTAAGTCAGTAACGATTTCAAATGTTGACCAGTGTTATTTAGCGTAACGGCATAGCTGCGTGATTATACAGAAGTCTACTTGACATTGCGTATCTTGCAATCATCAGAAGAATTCTACTTAACACGACTCCGTCTTCTACCCTGACACCCACCCTTGCGCCCACACACACACAGCTAAAGAAGCACCTAAGACCGTGTTGCCAGATGGGGAGGTTTCCTGCCCAATTGGGCTTTATTTAATGATAGTTTGCGGGTGATAATTGGCTTGGGCGTGTCGATTTTCAGTCCGCGGGTATTTTGCAGCAACCATGCTGCCAGATAAAGTTGACAATGCCCCGTTATCGCTCAGCATAAAGTTCATCAAGTAGTGGCATAAGAAGGGAAAATGTTACATTGTAACTTCTTTAGAAATAAACAAAGAACAGGGCACAGGATTGAATCGGTAGCTGTGGATGAGTTGAGAGAGGATGCCACTTGCCAGAAACTCAAACTGTCATCTACTACTCAACAGAGACGTCAGCGGCTAGATGTTTGTGCTTAGCATAACAGTTAAAGTATGTACATTATGCATTTAGTCTATGCCTATTTGTGTTTAAAGGAGAACACGAAACAACTACAGATGTCTGACCTCTAATGTGACACTCCTGTTGCACGGCGTCACGATGGGAGACGATGTGGGATGACAGCGGTGTGCGATGTGAGTGCAATTTCGTCAAATATCCACCAGGTGGCGTCTACAACATGCAACTTGCGCTTGTCCACAATACAGTACAGCTAAGTGGTTTGTAATGTCTGATCGTTAGATCTTTGAATCTAGTTCAGTATAAATAAAACTCTTTATATGACTTATTTGGTGCTTTGAATGGTGTCATCAAAGAACCGGAGATCCAAATTATCTGAGTCAGTGTGCAGTGGCTCATTAGGTTAAGCAATGCACTTGTAATAGTAAGGGTTACGGTTCGAGTACTATCCATTACTTCTTAATTAATGTTTTTGGCTCATAAACTTTTACTCTAAAGACATTGGGAGAATATGATTTGCTTGAGCCTTACTCAATCTGGTGCGTGTCCAAGGACC
>JAODUE010017046.1:0-25166 GCA_027564755.1 Amblyopsis hoosieri
TGAGAGGTATTTATTGAAGTCGGACTAAGTAGGACATCACTGAAGGCCTAGGTGTTTAATGCACGGCCCGCCACTGATACTGTTACATAATCCAGATTCCAGTGACTTACAAATTACAAATTACAAATTACAAATATGAAAGCAGATTTGTCTTCAAACATATGGCATATCAATAAACAAATACACTGTACTGTATGCTCTGGCAAAACACAATCTATCCCAGTGTAGGGAAACGGGTCGCTGTTGTCAAATTACACAGTTAGCTGCTTGTTTTTTAGTGTATCCAAAGTTCTGCTTTGGTCAAACTGGTGCTGTGCCATAAATGTGTCCTCAATTAACTGATACAGACTAAGTTCACACAAGTATAGTGCAACAGGTAAATGGTGTAAACCAATAAACCACCTAGCAAGGCTGCTAATCCAAGATATATTGGATTTGATTGCGTTTTATCACAAGGTGGGGGACAATATGTTGCTTTAATATAATCTGCTCTCCTGATGACAATTATCATTGTGGGGTCAACTAACAGCTGTGGGAAACATGAAGAGACTACTGCAGCAGTTTCTTTGGTTTTACTAAAGGATTAACATTTATTTTTATAATTATATTTTTTACATTATATGTATATTAAAACATTTTTCCAGCGCTGTATGTCAACTAAGAATGTAGTGCTGCATTGCTCAGGTTAAATCTAAAATGTGTTTCCATGTATTGTGACAGTGACTATAAACAGGGACATGTTTAGATTCTCATTATCTGTTGCATGCTGACTACAGTCATGTCTAATTCAATGTTTAATATCCCTGTCTTGGTCCAGAGTCAAGGAAAACACATTACTAATTATTGCTTCCTGCTGATATGCAGGTTTCATCACTATTTCTGTACAACACACTCTTACAGTGCACAATTTGCTCAGTCACATCTAATTGTATCTGTCCGGTTCAAGAATGAAAATGTTTGGCTGCATTCACTGTTGCACACCTCTATAATTGGACCCACGGGCTTCTGACTAGCCATGCTTTTGTGTGTCAATGTCTGTGTAGTCTGGTGTGTGGCTGGGTGCTAGCGTGTGTGTGTGTGTGTGTGTGTGTGTGTGAGTATGTTGTTGTGCAGGTGTACACACTGTAAAATATAATTGGCAGTCGATGGGTGCAGGCCTGTACGTTTCTTTAGTATATATAACCGGCTAGTACAAAGCAGAATATAGTGAGATTCTCATTCATATGCATAGGTTTCATAACGTAGCAATGCTTTTAGCATACAGTTTTAAAATGATAACATATATGATATCGTGCGTTTTTACCTAATTGATGATAATTATGTTGTTCTCGTGTCATTACTGTACATGAGTGGGAAGGACGAATAATAGATGATCAATATCCATCAACGCGTTATCATACTGAGGTCTCCTGTAACTCGCTGCTTAAGGAGTCAATGTGTCATTGCACTTATAGGGCCTTAATGAGGAGCGGAGACCATTTAGCTGGACGGATTCTCTCGCAGCCAATCCATCGCGTAAATACTGCAGGTCAACGATCATAGCCAAGCAGGAGTCGTGCCCAGAATGAGCACAGTCCAATACCTACCTACTGTACACTCAGCAAGACATGGCTCCGCAGGATTCCATCACTTCGACAGACGCCCCCCTTCCCTTCACCCATAAGTGCTATTTATGCATGACTCCATATACAATACAATTGTACAATTCTGAACTTTCTCTGTACTGCAATGTAATGCAGTGTGGTTTACAGGGGCCTGTGCATGTATCTGTATTTGCTTGTTCACTGGGGTTATAGGAGGGGAAAATGGTGTCCGAATGTGTCCTGGTTGGCTGGTGGTACTGTAGCATGCTGTACAGAGCACTCTGATTGGCTGGCGGTACTGTAGCATGCTGTACAGCACACTCTGATTGACTGGCGGTAGCATGTTGTACAGAGAACTGCACGTTTGCCTTGCTGTCTGAGCTAGCCAGCCATCACCTCACGACCAGCGAGAACTCTTGTTACTACGCTTCCTTTTCAGCAGGCAACGAAACGAAACTTCTTACAGAAGCTCCCACAATTTAGTTGTCTTTGATTTAAGTGCTAAAGGCTTGATGTCTCTCTCTCTCTTGCTCTCTCTCTCTCTCTCTCTCTCTCTCTCTCTCTCTCTCTGTGCTGTACATTTCTCTCTTTGCTGTCTCTCCCTATAGCTATCAGTATCATGTTATATTTAAGATAGCGTTGCCAGTGTCTCTTCATTTGCCTGTTTCTTATGTGTGTGTGTGGTGAGCTCTCTAAACCCAGTCCACTCTGTTATGACACCCATCACAGTCCAGGATGATGCTGCCCCAGGTACACAGGAGTACATTATGTTACGGCAGGACTCCATCCACTCTGCGGATATAAGGAGTAAGGGCTCCCCATTTCGCGCTAAGTGTCACGAAATCTTCTGCTGCCCGCTGAAGCAAGTCGTCCACAAAGAGAGCACAGAGCCAGAAGGTTTGTTTCGTACCCCCTCCTTGTTTTTATTTCATTCCTTTATGTTTTGCTTCCCCCCCACACCACCCATTCTGTGTAATCTTGAGTTCTGCGATGCTGTCTCAACTAAGTTTATGTCCCATTTTATTTAAAGCATCTGGCATGCTTATTCTCTTGATCACTCCCACCAAGAACCTTCCCCCGACTCAGCCTGGAGCCATTGGCCGAGGCCTGTGCTCCAACCAAAACAAACAAACAAGCAAACAAAATAATATAAAAGAAAATAAAACAAGGTGCTCCTCTAAGGAGGGGGTCATATAGAGGCAGCTGACTTATTAGTGCTGAACAAATGGAGTATGTGTTTTTACGTCGCTATTGTGGGAAAATTCCCCATGTCTGTCTCTTGCTTGTCACACAGCAAACAGTGTGACCGTGGCACGGCGGTCTTGTACTGTAGGCTCATTTTCCATCACCATGTCCTCCTCCCTTCCTTCCTTCCTTCCTTCCTTCCTTCCTTCCTCCCTTCCTTCCTTCCTTCCTGTAAGTGTACATACATGTCACTGGTGTCTGTAGAGTTTAGACATGCAGCATACAGTACGCTAGCATGCCGCCGTTCATTTGTCATCAGTGTTACGATTGCAACAGAATGCCTTCCTTTCCAGACCTCAGTGATTGGTAAGATAAATATTCTACCTATGCTAATTTGGCTCATTCAACGTTGTTGTACAGTATGTGTGAGACAACCTTTCTGTTTGGTGTTATTGTACATATAGGCAACAGCTGTAAGCAACTCAATGTTTGATTTGTATGTACTCTGCTTGTTTTGAAAAGAAGCTGTGTGAGAGAGAGAGAGAGAGAGAGAGAGAGAGAGAGAGAGAGAGAGAGAGAGAGATACACAGAGGGAGCGAATAGTAGCAGAGCACAGATATATTATTCTGTTTGACTGCAGCTCCAGTTGGACGTGACTGAGTTTCCAAAGGAAGGACAACATCTCGAACAGGCAAAGTCATTAATGCAGGCGCATGATCCACTGGATCCCAGTGCTATTTATTTACATGCAGTAGAACCATGCATCATAAAATAAGGACTATATTAGTGGCTACAAGCGTTGTCAAAGTAAATAGATAAAGTTAAATTAAATAAGTTTGCACTTCTATCAATATTTCATTTTAATGCACATTTTTCAGGTAGACAGGCATTGTTTTTTATATCGTGTTTTATTTTAAGATCTTATCCATGCCACATTGTAATCGTGTGTGTGTGCGGTACTAAGGTTGAGTATAGCGCCATCATTCTTGCTCACTGTTAAAATGTGTTAACATGTATTGTGACAGTGACTATAAACAGGGACACGTTTATATTCTCATTATGTTTAATTCAATGTTTAATATCCCTGTCTTGGTCCAGAGTCAAGGGAAAACACATGACTAATTATTGCTCCCTGCTGATATGCAGTTTTCACCCCATCACTATTTCTGTACAACACACACAATAGCACTTCTATCAACATTAAATTTTAACGCAAATCTTTCATTCTTTGATATATTTTATTTTATTTTAACGTGGTCTTTCAATTGTGGTCTCAAGACAGGTGTATCCCCAGAGTGGGCTCACAGCCGATTGGCTGGTCTCAGCAGAGCTGCAGGCAGAAAAGCCCAGCCCTAAGGCCTGAACACACTATGTTTTTCCATAAAGTCTCTGGCTTACCCTCTCCTCTCTGTATCTCCCTTTTATCCCGCCCTCCATATGAATGATAGAAACCAAAGTGCAGAACTGTTTATATATGTCATCCATAATTTAGGCAAGGCGCAGTCAGGGCTTTTGTGTCCATTCTGTATATATAAATAGACAGACGTCGCACAAAAATTACTCTTCTGCAGTCACAGTATCACAGTTCATCTGTTTGCCTGGGTCTGTGCTTCTGTAACCCGTCTGTCTGTCTGTCTATCTGTAAGTATGTATGTCTGTATATACTGTATGTCTGTATGTATGTATGTATGCAATGTGTCTGTCATATAAACAACCTATACTATTTAACTGTAGCATGCTCACAGAATGACTGCCACATGTATACATGTTCATTGATAGAACTTATGAACTTGCACATAAGCAGTGTATTGTGTATGAGTGATGTGTATGTGATGCAGAGGCCTAAAGCCCAAGATTAATTTTCCTGTAGGGGAAGTGGTTGAGAATGTCATGAGCCTACAGTATGTATTGGGAGCAGTAGAATGTTAGCCTGTGTAACGAGACCTAAAATTCACTTTGTGAATAAGGTGGACACGCTCCATTGGTGATCGTTTACAGGCTTTGCATTCTAATGGGCATAGACCTCGGTTTCATTTTGAGACTATTGGACCAGCCATTAACCAGATGGCATTGCTAATACTGCATGCTTCTTCGTCTAGCGATTCTACCAGTTCCGTCATTGCACTTAGCCAACCCTACTGGTTGCTGACATCCATAGTGGTTGTGTGAATGCTAAATTAAACAGGGTTTCCAAGCTATAATCTTATTGAAAATTTAGCTGAGAGCAATATTCAGGTAGAACCAGGCTAGTAGAGAGATTTCAAAGCAAACAACAGCCTCAGAAATTGAGGAGTGTACCTTTAAGATAAAATACTATATTGCATCTGGGGTCCCTCTCAGTATGGCTGGCATGGCTTGAATTGATCAACAAACTCATCTGCTATCCACTCAGTTGTTGAAATGGAAACACGATCGCAATCAGCGTGATCAGGCCCACCCATTTCCCACAGCCAGTGTAAAATGCATGGTGTGTCGCTGATGGCATTTTAAAAGGCCTACATCGCTCTTTATATAGTGTCTATACTATATGCTTGCTGAGCCCTGCTCGATACAACAGCTTTACACACTTTGTTTATTTTTACTGCCATGTTCATCACAAATAAATATGCCGCTTATTTTCTTTGCATGGTTTCAAGCCACAGCGGTCTGAAACAGAAAAAACTAAAAAGTATATTTGTTTGTGATATACTCAACTGTATTCACCACTGTCACACTTGTATTATTATCATATTGATGATAGGATACTGTAGTCTTGGTGTTAGGCTCAGACAAAATGACATACATTCAAGCTAAAAGTTCAAAGTGGCAGTTTAGCATAATGAGGAACCCTTCATGTACAATCCACTTGTTACATTAACACTTTAATTGAGCTAATTATCTTAATCATATCTGATCTTGAATCACATTCAATCAGGTTTTTAGTAAAGAGCCTTTTGAATCCAGCTTTATTATCCCTTAAAAATACAATATAGCTAAAATAGGAACAAAAGCATTGTGTACCCAGTAGTATACAGAGTGTGCACAGTGTAAACAAACACATTGGAGGGGAGAGAATAGCACCATTAGACCATCCAGTTCCTGTTAACTCTACATTATGTTTTTCTTAGTGTGTGGTAGGTGCTATATTAAGTTATTACCAGGCGATTAGAATGACATTAGCTATATTCAGATGTTATGATTTTCAAACAGGCACTTCAGGTGATTACACCACTTGCAACCAATTAGATTATATTTAAACATTGGTACTGCTTACGTGAGGGATATTTTGATTGGGCGACAGATTGTGCAAGCAGCCAACTGTGACCATTATTCTTACACATACAGAACTTTGGGCCATAATTTAAGGTCACTAAAACATAATTTGGGCTGGTCCATTTCTTTTTATGAATGTGGAATGTCATGACCATGACTCTCCTGACAATGTATGCCCGCTGTGTTGATTCTGGAGGCTAAAGACAGTTTTGTACGGCTTTTGTTATTAGACAGAAAGCATCATAATCCCAGTGCTGTCTCACACTGCAGCCTATCACATGAAGGAGTGTTGTTGTCACCAGTTATATCAGGTGCCTTATCTGGCCGGATGACCAATTATCACTTTCTATGTTTGTCCAGATTGAATCGATAAAGTCAGCCTGTCTTGAGCAGCCAGGTGTCCATGGCCTGTATAGAAATATATACAGTATATATATTGAATATAGATGCAATCAGCTCTTTTTCAGTTTTGCAGAGGGACTTGAGTAGCTGTCCTGTTTTAAGTTGAACTAAAATGGAGGAGGGTGGCTCCATACTCTCTGGTACTGTATGTGTTCCAAATAATTGAAAGTCTCATTGTCACAGCTTCCTTCAGTTACCAATTATGTGTCCAGGCTTGTGGCTGAAGCTGTCTGAAGCCAAAGCTTGACCACCAGAGACATGCATGTAGTATGTCACTGTAATACAATGCAGTAAAAACCATATTGTATTCAATACTGTCCTTAAAATTAGCTCTTCGTATTTCACAGACACTGTGGCTGTGTGATGTTTTGATTAGTTGCCTATAATCATCTATGGCCCATTAGACCTCAGTCAAGCAAGGGGTAGTTAATATAGATATACAGTATGTAGGCCTACTGTAGCAGCCCTGCCTTAAGCCCCAGACACACTGCCAGCGACTAGCACCGATGTAGCGCCGAGAGACAATTGAAAGTCAATGTGATTCAGCGACTTGAAACGTGACAAAGTAACTGTCGGCGACGCAAGGTGGGCGGGTACCGCGTTGAACTAATATCAACTTCAGGCTACGCATTTGGGACTGCTGTGGGAGCGCAGGATATCGTTGACTGACAGATTGACCTAGGCAACCAGAGCCGGGAAATAAGCCACCAATTTTCAGCTACAAAGCGATGGTCGACGAGTGGATCGCTTGCAGTGTGTCCAGGGCTTTAGGCTTGTTTTTGTTTGGGTGTCTGACTATTTGATCACGTTATAACATGATACCAAATGTTCACGTTATAACCTGATAAGCCTATTTTCACAGGATTATGGCTGACATGACTTGATTATGCATTACGTTAGTAAGCTAGGCATTACAGTAAGTCTATTCAGTTGTAAAGAAATGAGATGTAGCTGTTATTGTGCACAGTGTTGTCAAAGGCTTGCTTGGTGAGTGCAGTTGCAGATGAAAAAAAAACAATCTGCGTTTCGCAAAAGAGCTGTCTCTTGGTTAACAATAGGTCTACACAGGCCTGCATGCAGTACTGAACAGGTCAAGCACAATCCACAACATAGTCTAAACACGGACAGGTGACGATCATGGTGATGATGTGAGCCTGCTGTGTGCCTGGGGTGCCATGGGGATAAGGGTGGATGCAGGCTGGTGTTTAATTGACCTTTCCCAAGCCCCGCCCTTTTCACTTGTCCTACCTAGTTACTGTAACTAGGTAGGACAAAACACCATAGAACGCTATTACAGCAAAACAGACAGATGACGGAAGGTTCCGTCAGATTCAAAAAATGTTCAACTGTCATTGGAGGACAAGCATAAAGGGGCGGGACTTGGGAAAGGTTAATTGGCTACATCATTGGTAAGGTTGAGTGGGAGGAAGGAATGCGTTGCCAGGCACATAATCACATTATAATGTGAAAATGCCTTCTCATGTTACAAAATAAAATGAAATACCTTATCACGTGATACTGATTCTTTTTTTCTGCCATGCAGCAATACGTTGCACAAGGGACATCTCCCAGTGTGTGGACTGGGCTTTTGTTGCCTGAGAATCATTCAGACAGCTCATTTCTCCCACAGTGTGGCCTGCCTGCCGGCACTATTTATGCAATATGATGCAGATGAAATAGGATCTTCACTCACCTCCCTTCAATGCCATACTGTAGGGGGCTCTCTAATGCCTGGATTCACACTACACGACTTTAGCCCAGTGTTCCACTCGCAGCCGACTTATATGAGCTCGCAGACAAACGTCCCATCTTGGAGGGGAGTCACAGTTCGCTCCCGTGAGTGACGATCGTACAGTACGAACCTCGTAGTGTGTGATCCCCGATCAGTCATGTTGTGTGAATCACACGACACCCGATTAGTTGTGCAGTTGTGTAGTGTGTGCTGCACACTGACTTTGAAATGTGATTTCTGTCTGTGTCTGTCTGTGTTTGTGTGTGTGTGTATGTACTTAATAAGGCCATATGGCAGCCATTAGCGTTACAGTAGCAGCTAATCCAGAGGCTGGCCAGTAAATTTGACGTCAACACATCACATCAGGCCCTGGCTGGCAGCTGTCTTTCTTCCTGGACCCTGCCTCACTCACAAATTCCCAATTAAAGGTGTAGTTAGCGATTTGTCACATTCAGCGGATATCTCCCTACGGTAGCTGTTCATTCTGAGTGCGTGCTGAAAAATAAATAAGCTGTTGTTTCTACTGTAGACATCCCTGGCCCTGTAAATGGTAAAACAAACAAGTGGTGCAGACCGCACCACACACCACTACTCCAGCCTTGGCAGTGCGTGTCCAATGTGTTGTCGCAGAACTTCTGAGGGAGCGCCCATACAGTACGGAACTGAACGGAGAGTTGTTTCTGATTTGATCGAGTTCAACCACCAACAATCTCTCTCCAGAATCCCTCCGGTCACCTTTAGGTGGACACTCTCAGTGCTCCTCTGAGAGACCCTCAGCGGCAGATCGGCTCCAGTGGAGACACCGGGCATGTGGTTGTCGCCTCACTCCGTGGGTGCGTGTGCTATGGAGGATGTCGCACAGGGCTCCATGATGTCATTAATAGCAGTCACGCAGGCCGCTCCTCGGCGGTGCTCGTGATCGTGCGTGAGCCATACTGTACCCTTCCCCCCCACCTTGTCACACCAGCCTCCCACCCATTAATCTGGCTCCCGGACTGATAAAGCGTTGGGTAATAGCTAATCTGCTAATGCTACGGTATCTCCTCAACCCCAGACACACACACACACACACGCATACTGTACCCACTGACCCTAGATGGCGTTAAATGTAATTGTTCTTCCTCTCAGCGGATGTGAATCTGGTTTGTAGCTGCACATGTAGCCTCGTGAGACCATCCTGATCTCGTGCACTTCAGAATAATTTCGCAATGTGAATCAGTCTGGAAAGCTTAGACATCATTTAAAATGTGTCCTAGTAGCAACTGAACATATCAATCAGTGTCGTGTTGATAGCTATGCAGGTGTGGTTTAGGTTTGCCATAACCACAGATTAGTTTCAATGTACGGCTCCCCAGATGGAGTTGTGACAACAATTCATCTGGCATGTCAGGTTACTGCACATGCACCAATTTCACTTGCCACTACAGGGTTATGATAGATAGGTGGCTAGCTGCTAGCTGCTAGCAACAACACAAAGAGTACTGGCGATCAACATCAGTTCCTTGCCTTGCATATTTCGCTGATACTACGTAGCTGGCCATATCCTCATAGGAGCGTTACCAAACAAACTGCGCAGTAATCTACGCAACAAATGCACGTTTCTCTCATTCGCCTGTTTCCCCGCCCCTCTCCATTTTTTAGCAAATGCAGACCAGGAAGCTAACACTTTGAAAGGCTTACTACTTCTCAGTGTCACATCGACATTGCTAATTCCAAAAACATCTAGAAATACTTGGTTTTCATGGAATGGGTCAGTTAATGTTTTTATTTGTTATATGTATGACTTAAAGGTAGTGTAAACGATTGTAATCCAATACACAATACAACACTTTTTACACATGTAAAAATACAGGGAATATCTCTTTACAGTCCACTAGCTGTCCATTGCACTGAAAAATAATCTGGTGTTTCTACACAGCCATGGCTCTGTAAATAGGAACACAAACAAGGTGGTGCAGACCACACCACACAACACTTTCCCAGCCTCGGCATTATAGGGAGAGTTTTTGTTTTGTTTTGACGAGTTCAAATATCAACACTCTTTCTCCTGCATCGCTTCCTCTGCCTTTAATGATGTAGGTTTCCATTTACATGCCCAGTATACAGATGCAAAGCAGTGTAACTGAATATGACTACAGGCCAAAGACGACCACTGAAGTGATTTATTTTGCTTCTCTCGTTTTCTATCAGCTATGTGCAGGCACCGGCTGGCCACTGTCCACCAAGCCCTCGTGTGGCCATTGATTTCTCTCTGCACCCCCTCAACAGGCATGCTGAGCAGATGCAAGTGAAAAGTGGGATACGTTAAGTTGTGTGGGAAACATGGCCTATTTTTCCACCCACTCCCTCCAGAGCTGAGTCACATCGTGTCATTTTCAGCTCAGTCGAGGCTGGTGCGATAATAAAATAATGCAAATAATCCACGTGTGTGAACCAGTGCTATATCAGCCTGATCTTAATAGCATGCTCATTCTTAAATGCATAGGCCACAGTGTAATTATGTGATCCTCATACAGTGTGTACGGTATGACCAGCCTTCCTCTCTCACTATATAGTCAGGCACGTCATGGGCCAGCTATGCCGTTACCGTGCTACACTGCCAAGCCTGGGTCCAAGCCTGGGAACTGAGACACCAAATTCCCTCAGAGGAAATGCATAGTGGGGAATCCATAGCGTAGGACATGGCTACATTGAGTTTTAATTACAGTGCGTGTCGTACAAAGTTAGACCGCATTTCAAAATATTGACAGTTATTCTAGAGGTCAGATTGGGAATGTGAGTTGTTTTGAGTTAATGGCTAAGGACAGAGATGACATGACCTAATTCACAGAGGTTACAATTCTCATTCATACATTATACTATTACTAATTGCTATGGTTTTGCTCATCCAGGTTGGCTAAACTTGATCATAGTTAACAAAACCTTACAGTACTTTTATGAGCCTTAAATTGTTAATTTTCCTTTTGTGTGTTTTGTCACGACCAGGCCATGTGGTGCCTGGGACACTGTCTGTAATCTCACTTAAATTGTCTTCAGTGTGTTTCATGCTTGGAGAGGTGGCATTGCTTCACACATTCTGGGACCAGCATTGCTTCTGCTAGTTTGGTTAAAAATAGTGAGGGGGGCTTTAAATAAATGCTTTTGTTCTATCAGTAAATGTTTGTTATTTTGGGCTTCTTTATTCATATCTGTTTTGCTTGATGGCAGATGTTCTATTTTTTCCTCTGATGGTGGTCCATGGCCTGAATATGTTCACATTAAGACATTTGAAGTGAACAAAGGACCTTTTATAGTGACATATGCTCTTTCATGTCCTTGATGCTGTGTCCCTCTGACTGTCCTGCTGGGTGATATTACCAAGGGACTGACTTTCATTGACTCACCATCCATGACTCACACCAGCAATTGTGCCCCCACTTTGCCTCTCCCTGCACCTCCTGTTGTGCTGCTGGCAATGAGGATTCATGTTGTTCAGATAAAAGCCATTTAGAGACTCATTATCAGTTTTGGCTAGCTGTGAGTATGTGTGTGTGTGCGTGCGTGCGAGCGCACGTTTTGGTAATGACTTTACGCTGTGCGTCTCAATATTGTGTGACCTTAACTTCTGCTTGGAGCAAGCGGAAGTTAAGGTCACACAATATTGAGACGCTTAACTCAGTTAAGCGATGTAGACGTACTGTAGCGTGGCATCAGCTGCTGTACTGTAGCTTACCTAGAAACGTGCATGCTGCTGCCAAGCTAACTGATAGTGGGTGTCTGTTAGCCTGGAATATTTACGTCTCATTTGACGGTACAACATCTCCACATACAGTACTGCAGGAAATGACTTCACAGCGGTGACTTTAAATGAGATTAAATCGCTTCTGATGCAGTTAGGCCTGTACAGTACTATAACGTCCTATGCCTGCACTCACCATATGCTTCCATACGCTAATAGATTATCCTTTTTTCAGTTTTCATCAGTGATTCTAGATTTACATCAACACCGCAACATGAATACAGTTTATGTATTAACTCAAACGGATGCCCTTTATTCTTTTGCTCAGGGCACCAGGGCAAGAGAAGGTGCTGACTGGCAGACGGGGCATGGCACATTTACAGTAGTTTAACTTTAATCAGTGGGAATGAACAGTGAACAGTGGGATCTTGTAGTTTTGTGACCGGAAGCTTCCCAAAGCAAAACATAGGCCAGAATCCCAGTCAGTCTGGGGTGACTGCAGAGAAGCACAGCCCTTGTATGAGGGAAGGGGGTAATTGGCAGCTTGTGTAGTCTCTGGTGCTGTGCTCTTATGTGTGTCATACTAATGAGAGTGTATCGTTTGCACAACATTAGTCATTGTGGGCAGGCTGCTCTCTGAGCCACAGCCATGTCACACACCGTTTGGTGCGTCTGTTTGAGATTGAATCATTACAAGAAGCTGGACATATAGAACACACACACACGCATGCACGCTTGCTCGCTCACGCGCACACACACACACACACACACACACACACACACACACACACACACACACACACACAGAACAGTCATATACAGTATTGTATGGCTCACACGCACACACACACACACCCACACACACAAAGAACAGTAGCTCGGTCTGATACAGTACTCTATGGCTGCCTGTGGATCCTATATGGTGATTCCTGGCTAAATATACAATAACTTGAACCAGTGATACATTCACACAACAGATTCACAACTTCTGATAATGTCTCTTTTTTAATAAGGACACCACAGCGCTTCGTAGGTGCAGACTTAAAATGAAAACATTTGGGAGAGTTTAAAGTTATTCAGCATCAAACCATTAGCATGCTGTCCTAAAGCTTGCACTTGACAGTTCAGAACAATGTGTTGATGCTTTAATCAGGAGCTAGTAACTTTTCAAACTTCTTTTCCTTCATCTGTAGTCTTCTGTAGTGGCAGAAGAATGCCAATTATTCTCTCAGACAGAGGGATGCATTGCACAGTGTAGAACGTTGTGATGCAAAAGGTTAGAGGTGAGCTGAAAATAGATGGGTACGCTATTCATTGTTGTGATATAGTGACAGATTTAAGGCTTAATAAGGGATGGACTATAGCACAGTGGCACACCCTTAAAATACTCAAATTCGATCACCTTTAGATGTGTGCTGTTTGCTTTAGTGTTTATACTTTCCTCTTTGCTGTGTTGTTATGCAGTGCTTCAGCAGTGCTTCATTGAATCCCATGGATGAACACATTGAGCCAAATGACTCTCCACAGTAGCGCTGGGTTTGGCTGTGCTGACGTTACAGTGCAGTGTCAGTCCACAGCAAGAGACAGAGACAATACTCTCTGACTCTGTGTAGCTAGGAGAGGTCTGAGAACACTGGCTGGAGCATATGGCATACAGTGGAACACTACAGTACGCTCTGCTGGTCAGACGTGACCACAGATTACCCTCCCCCTCTCCCTGTACTGGAACCCTGAACGTCAGAGGGCCTATTACTCCCTCATACCCAACCCCCAACCTCAGCACATTATATCTCCTTCTATTTCACACACACACGCACACACACACACCCTCATGCGCATGTGTAGTCTCCATGGCAACCCATGTTATCACCATGGCCCAGCGTGCTGCAGTCAGCCATTGTAGTGGATTTATTTACTGTGGACCAGCGCACACACACACACACACACACACACACACACAGGCAAGGGGCAAAGGCAACTAGCAATGTGCATCCATGTTGATAGGGGCTGCATGTTTTGAATAGCACACGCCACTGTCAACCAATGCCAGGAGGTGAACCTCAAATGCCTCATCCAGCATCTTTCTGCTATGATATGACTTTTAATTAGGCCCACTTGCTGCTTTTGGCTCAAATATGTTCTCTATAATGTATTATTTATAAATGGAGCCTCCCCATGGAGACAGTGTTGACTATAATGTCAAACATCCACCTCTATATCAGAATGTAGAACTTAATTACAGCATGGTCTGGTGCATTGGTATCTGCAGGGTGTAAACAACAGATATCCTTAATTTATACCTAATAATACGAAGGTGAGTACAATGCTTAACCTTGGCAGCTCACGAGCACACACACACACACACACACACACACACATTATGCCCTTTGTCTTTGTAGTGCTGCCATCTAGTGACCGTGCGTAGTGACTGCAGCGGGATCGTTCGTGGCCGTCTGGTGATGTCACAGGGGCCTAGCAGTGACGTGTATATACATTATGCAGGGAGAATGGTGTTGTTCCTACCTAGAGCCATGTGTGGTCACATGGGACCCATCTCTTCCACACCCACCAGAGTGTTCTAGCACGTTCACCACAAGATAACCAACACATTGCATCTAAACAGTAGATGATGTAGCTTCTGCTGTGCTGGAGGGGTGTGGTTTAATTCATTACAGTGCAAGTGAAGGTGGCCCTGGGAGGCCACTCTACGTGGCACTGTAATAATTAGTATACCCAGGGGTGCCTACCACATGCACACACACACACACGCACACGCATATGCCTACACATACACATACACACACACACACACACACACACTCTTTCCAGTAGCTTCTCTCTCTCTTTTCCCCTCCTCTCTTTTATCCATCCATCCTTACTTCCTTACTGGTCTGCATATTTCTCTGTGTTTACATGTGTCTCTATGGTAGCAACTGTGGAGAATGGCTTACTGGGTCTTTTGCATACACACAGTATGTATGTACTACATACACATACTGTAATACATACTGTATTGGCTGGCATCACCCTTGTTAGTTGCTATCTACTGTCTCTTTGAGTCTCCCTTATGCTGTATGTGATAAGCGTTACCGTGCAGTGTGTTATAGTGACCCCTATGTGATTGGGATGGAAATGTTGTTGTTATGCGTGTGTGTGTTGTGTTTTTAGCATTATGTAACACAAATAGGCACTACAGACCGCTAACAATGGAGGGTATAGTGGACTTTCCACCAGTAGACTGCCTTAATGCCTTAACACAGATACAGCAGATTCACTTTTGACTTGACTATATTGATAAAGTGAAGCAGAATGTGCTATTCTACATCTACTGTAACTGGAAGAAACTGCCAGAAGATTAGAGACTGGCTCATCTACAGTATAGGTTAAACATATTTAGTTGCTCCACTATAGAGACTTAATAATGCTATTTTGAATGATAAATGCCTGACAGAGGGTTCTTTCTAAACACAGAGATTGAGTTTAATTCCTAGTTTTGTTGTGTGTATAATTTATTTAGCTTTATTTAATTTGTTGGTTTTAACTTTTGTCTTGTTTGCCAGCTAGGCACTTTGAATTGCCTTGTTTTTGACAGATCCTGTGCACATGAGCATGGCTTTCTTTTCTACCAATTGTATCTACTGTAATAGGTCGCAGCTTTTGAGAGTTACTGTAAAACGTTTTGTTTTTTTAACCAGACTTTTAAATCAAATTATATTATGTAAGTGTGTGTTTTTTCTTCAAAAAGTGAAAATAATTGTACATGCAGTACATTTGAGAACCTAAAGAACCATTATTAAAGAACCATGTGTCATACATACGGAATAAATGTGTAAATGTATAAATTCAACAATAACTCTCCATTTGACAAACACGTATGATGCTTTTCATTATGGATCAGTTTCTTATGTGATTGCAGCCGCCAGATAATTATTTTCCTTTTTTTGGTTTGTAGTGGTGGTGACGTAATTGTGATAAGAGCTATTGTTTCACACTGAGGGCTTGTCAGCCTTTCGTATATGGTCCACTTCTGCCATCTACCGTTCAGTGTTGAGAACAGTCACTGATCGTGCCTCGAGATGCAGAAAGCAATCCTGTCTAAATTAACATTGAATACTTAAATAGTCTACATACAACAATACATAAAAAAGGTAGCCTTGATTTTTGTAATTATATTTAATCAAATATTATTCTCTTTTTAAATTGATAACACACCACACTGTATAGGAAATGTATGTTAGGCGTAGGCCTATATATCCTTTAAAAGTCCTATATGTAAAGAAAGTTATGAATGTTATGTCTCATTTCAAACATGTTTGACAAAGGGGGATATTATACCCGTGGTTTGTAAAAAAGGGAAAAACATTTCTTATGTTCATGGAACAGACAAGATTACTTTTACAAACGCCTGGCCTAATGGATAATGGCAGCACAGTTGACTACATCGATATTTTTCAAGGCCTACATAACCGGTTTAGCCAACGCATTATCGGATCATTTTACATCATTTTTTGAAATACGAGAGCAAAGTTTTTTTTTTTTTGTTCACGAGACGGATGTACAATATCAGTCTCCACTTCCATCACTTTTCTTCAATCTGGTCCACCTAGCGCATGTGTTTGCCAGATCAACAAGCCCTCTAAATGTATGTTTAATAAGCATCATAGAAGTCATAATGGCAAGTCGCTAACGTCCTTTAATGATCTTCCTGTTGATTGCCCCGCCTTGGTGCTTTCTTCTCTACTACGCCTGTCACCGTTCTTTACCATGGTTTGAACTTTTTTCAAGCTATTCCTTTTTTCACTGTGTCACCAGAGGACTGGGCGAATTCATCTAACTAACTATTTTGTGTTACGATAACGCGCCATGACTTTTCCTTTAAGAAAATCAGTATCAGGTAGGCAAATGTTTTTTTCTAGAATTTGTACACATGCTACTATAAATATATTAACATTCTAATAGTATGCGCATGCTAATGTTGCGTAAATGGTGTCAGTAAAAGTGTTAATTCTCCAATATTTTACATTATATCGATCTCACAAGACACAAGTTTTGCTTAGGATGTTTTCTTCGTTGGCCGTCTTGAAGCTGTCCATGGTGCTGAAGTGCCCATGGTCGTTGTCTTACCTCATTTGGTCTATATACGCTATTCTGTTATTTAGGCTATATATATCACGAGATTCTATCTGCCTTTCTACACCCAGGGCTGGGACTTAGCATTGTAATAAAACATTGTGTTTAAACAGTGTTCTTCAAAGTGTTTTTAAGTGCGTGGTAGGCTAATTTATTTTTATTTTTGACATTCAGTCATCTTCTTAAGATAGTTCTTATTTTTATGATATCGTAATTAACTTAATATTATATTGTCGTGATATGCACTAGTATACTGTATGGTAGAATACATAACCCAGATAATTATGTATAGCGTAGTTTCAATAGATGTCGATAGAGGGCACCACAGGAAGGCTTTTGCTCTTCATCTCCCCTAGCTGCTTTAAGCGAGGTGTGAAGTGGCTGACAAGCAAGTTGGGAATCAATTATTACTGTATATTGCTTCAATCCAGTATTTTGCATTTAACAGATCGTCAGTGTAACTTTCAGGGCACTTAATTTATATAGCCTATATTGTATTTAATGCACATCGCGCATCATATCGTTCGGTTGGACATGCTGGTTCATCCCCCGGAATGGTTATACTACAGTTAGCGTTTGCTTATTCTAGTCTTATGTTCGCCCAAAATAAAATTGCTTTTATTTGTTAAATGTTCGGTTATTCAACATGTCAAGCGTTAACTTGTGTTAACTTGAATGTCTCAAAGATCTTCGATGTTTCCTCTTGATCACTCCCAATTCCCACCTCTACAGTTCTGTGCAGGTCTAGGTCGGTGCCTCTCTCTCTCTCTCTCTCTCTCTCTCTCTCTCTCTCTCTCTCTCTCTCTCCCTCTCTCATTGTCTCAAGCACAAAAACAGCTGAGCTTAGATGCTGCATGGGGAATCTCGTGCGTCCTCTCGCTCCAACAAAAGAGAAAAAACAAGTGGGATGCCCTTAGTGATTTTCTCTCACTCCCTCCGTTTTCAGAAACCCGCTCTGTCTTTTTAGTAGCAGTTGCATATTTGAGTCATTAGAGTAGGGAAACCAAAAAACTCGTTTACAAACAGGTGTTATTTTTATTTATTATGTTTTGTTTTTGTTTACTGTAGGCCTGTGTGACGGCACACAGGCTTATTCACGAACCCACGCCTGCCTTCTTTTTAATGTGCGTGCCGTGTACACACAGTTATGTAGGTCGGAGCAGTTCTTAATTAGCCTATGGTGCTGAGATAATAGAACCGATGGACCTATTTGTTGTGGATAAAGTGTTTGCATCGCAGCGGAACATGGGTGCCTTAAATTTTGGTTGAGCAGCACTTTTTTTCCCAAGAGGTTGAAGGCACAATTACGCCCTTATTTACCGCCATGGTTCTATTAGACTTTATATAACGGACAGCACTACGCCGATTTTTTTAGCGTCGTAAATGAAACATATATAACTGACCGGACGATTTGCCGTGGGCATACTTTGCGTTTTTGTCTGATTTCCAGAAAGTGTTTTTTTTTTCTTCTTTTTTTTTCAATACTCTGGAAGTTGCTTCCAGAGCGCTGTCAAACTGGCCATGGCAGCAGCGATCGCCAGCTCCCTTATTCGACAGAAAAGGCAGGCGAGGGAGCGAGAGAAATCTAATGCCTGCCGCTGCGTGAGCAGTCCCAATAAGACCAAGGGAACCTGTGAAAAACCCAGCCGACTGAGCGTCTTTTCAAGGGTCAAACTCTTTAGTTCCAAGAAGAGGCGAAGGAGACGACCAGGTCTTGTCCACTTTTACTAGACAATCATCATAATTATTTAAAGACATATTTTCAGTTGTTCTGTATATTTCTAATACGATTTATAATATATCTCAGACAGGGACTCTATTAAGTTCATTCACAAATTGGCCTATACTGATATATGTGAGACAATGCTGACTTCCTAAGGGGCATACTACTGTGTTTAGTGCTTAATTTATCAATGTCTTTTCATACAACCCACATGTAATAGATTGTGTGCTTTATATCATTTGGAAATTGTAATGCTGTTTCTGACTCATTGTGTCAGTTGGCTTAAGTGAATAATACATTTACACTAATGGAATATATTGTATGTGCAGTAACATTTTATACATTAAAAATAAGCTTAATACAGTAAACCCATAGTAGCCTAATAATTATAAATACATAGAAAATATGTAAATGCATTATTGGTAAATGTTACAGTAATGTTGCCATTTTCCATTTCATTTAATTTCATTCATATATAACATACCGCTATGACGATTGATCAGTTGCCTAGCATTTAGAAAAAGACACACAAAAAAATACCAAAGCAAAAAAAAAAACATTAACAAAACACTATCATCCATCCCTGCAGCAACTTTCAGACAAAAGCACCTGTATAGCGACCGTATAGTGTGTAGGTGTGTGTGTGTGTGTGTGTGTGTGTGTGTGTGTGTGTGTGTGTGCGCGTGTGTTTGCATGTGTGCGTGTGTGTGTGTGTGTGTGTGTGTGTGTTGTGCTGTGTGTGTGCTGTGCTGTGCTGTGTGTCATACCTACAGTATATTGTAGCATGCTTCACTACTCCATTGGAAGACAGGCTGGGGTGTAATTGGTGCATTAGACAAAAGCTATTGCGCAGTGTTAAAACAACATAACTTAAACACACTTTGTTTGCATCATGTGTGTGTTGGGAGGGGGAGGGGGATTTGTTAATCCAAAACCAACCAAATGTTTTAGCCTAATTGTGATGACGGCCAGTTGTCATCTTATCCCGTGTGAACATAAGACTGACTAAAACGCCTGCACAGGGATAGCACTGTGTAACTTCAGTGTGGGGACGGTACAGTACAGTAAGGGAAGATAAAGGGATAGGTTAAAGGTGTGAGAAGCCAGAGTAAAGGAGACTCCTCTAGAGACATGGCCAGGGAATAGACACTTATAATAAGCACTTATAAAGACACAGGAATGAAACTGTCGCCATACGACCACTCTTACCAACTGTCACTGTTGTCATTTTGTACTGTACTGTACACATAAGTGTCAGGACTTATTTATTTATTTATTTATTTATATAAAATGTTTAATTAATTTATTAGTGTGTTATTTTATTTAACATGCTGTAATACAGACCGTATATTTATATGTTCAATTAAGGGGTGTGTGCAAATTTAACAAATGCCCCCCTCTCGCCCGATAATTACTTTTAATTTTGTTAACAAATGGCGCTATTATCAGTATCAAAGTAGTAGTAGATGTTGGCTTTTATATGCTGGTTCTGCATGGCATTCAGATGCACACCCACCACACAACGAGGGGTGCTTTTCAGGAAAATGAAAGCAGCTCTTAACTTAAATAGAACAGTGTCTTTGTACTCGAGCATATACAGTGCTCTTAATCCCCTGCAGCAGTTTAGCCAGAGGGCCTGTGGAATAAGCCCATGTGTCTTTGTAGTCACCCGTGCTCTCCAGGCAAGTAAAGAAGATTGGAATGGTTGTCCAGTGCTCCAATGTGAGGCCTGTTCCTAGCAGAGCAACATCCGACAAGCCACAGTTCCTTTTGGAACTGTCATTTTAATGATATACAGTATATTGTTCATTAGAGTTGCAAGCTTACAGATTATTAAATATGATCCAAGCTAAGATAAGCAGCGGGCACTTTTTGGTTTATTTAACACTGGACTGCAAACTAAATGATAGCTTTGGCACGGACACACGTGCAGTGCTTCCATCCGGTCTCAAACGTCATGCAGAAAAGCTCACACTGCAAGTAGTCTTGTCTCGCACATGTCATGTCTCACCCATGTCATGTCTCCCTGTCTCACCCACAGAGCCCCAGCTGAAGGGGATCGTGACGAAGCTGTACAGTCGGCAGGGCTTCCACCTGCAGCTGCAGGCCGATGGAACCATCGATGGAACCAAGGAGGAGGACAACGGTTACAGTGAGTTCCACATTAGCGCTATGCAACCACAGCTGAAAGGTGGAGTCTGTTGATGTTTGTCCTCGATCAAAACAAAAACACCTCTCTTCAATGCAATAGGGCGCTCCCTCAGAAGCTCCGCCCCCCACATTGGACGCGCATCGCCAAGGCTACGATGGTGTTGCGTGGTGTGGTATGCACCACTTTGTTTGTGTTCACATTTACACAGCAAGGGCTGTGTAGAATCACCAGATTATTCTTCCAGTGCGCACACAGAACGGACGGCTAGCGGAACGTGACGTTGACATGTAGTGTATTACAGAAGCTTACAATCGCTGATTCCATCTTTTAAAATTGGTCTTGTAGAAAGAAATACTGAATACTAGTGATTATGGCTCCTCAGGTTGTGATATCTGCTGGTTAATAGATTCACTTAGTTATTCAACCTCTGGTACATAATTTAGGAACTGGAATGCTCAGAGGTCCAGAGAATTACAATATAGATATTATGCACATAGCCAGTCTTCCATCTATCTCCCCACCCCAGCATCAGCAAGATTAAGAGTATTAACACTGTAAACACCATAATTATAGAGCTTTTGTGGTTAGAGTGTTTTTATTGTAGTTACACATGGTTGCATAATACCTTAGCATGTCATGGTGATATTTGCATATACTGCATTATGTTGTTACTTTGTACAGATAGGCCTAATCAACATGCATTCTCAAATGCACGGTGTAAACAACATTTCCTTGAAACTAGTTTTCTTGCCTGTCCACTTCAGTGGACTAATCCTGTGTCCCTGAACAATAAAGGGACATTCCACTTTGTTTAGTCTGAGCACATTTCCTGATTGGCTTTTTAATCTTCTATAAGCGCACCTCATTGGTGGCAGCCAAGCAACAGCAACTGCCTATTCTGCTTTGCATTCAAGCTTATCTATCACTGCTATTACGCCTGCCAGTGCTTTGTTTTCCAATAGACGGATTAAGGAGGAGATCAATTCAAGAGCCACAGCACGCCGTTTCAGAAGAATGGCAAGATATTGACCTGCACGTAATTAGACAGTGCTTATGAGCATCACGTCTTGGACTGGCTTTGTAGGCTATTGACCAGTGGTTATTGACCTCTAAGGTCAGCTCTACCCACTATACAAAAAGTGTTTAGACATAAATATTACTGCGCACTTCATAAATTAAACAAATGTTACATTCCTTGCCACTTTGGATTTCATTGTAAAACCTTTAAATATATATAAATCAACGTTAAAAGACTTGCCTAGGCCTACAGTACATTGGACAATATGCCCAAGTTCTGCATGTGCTGCATATACAGTACACAACACTTACAATACACCCCAGAGTACGCACACGCACACACACACACACACACACACACACACACACACACACACCACCTCCTGTCACGCCTGATTGGTCAGCGTTCTCGAGGGGAGTTACACAATGGCTGGCCCACTTTTCTCACCACCAAAACAGTTTGGTTCTGAAGATAAAACTAAAGAAGGCTGCTGAATAGGAAGAGGAGGAAGAGTGAAGCTCTTCGCACCGCTCCAAAAATAGCTTTGTTAGGTGCTGGTATCGCTTGTCTCCATGGTGACGGCAGCACAGCGCTCTTCAAGCTTCTGGTGTCTTGTGATGGTGAAAGGGCCGACCCAAAGTACACACACACAGTCACACTTACTGAAACAACAATTCTGACATTGTTACTCAAATATACGGTGTTAATAATGTTAACAAGATGCTCGAGCTTAGGTGTTATAAAAAATAAAGATAGAAAGTTATAGTAATGAATGTATTACAGTAAGTCATTAATATAACATACAGTACATTATTACACAAGCCCATATGTTATGCCTCTGATCAGCATGAAAACCCTAATGTTAGAGGAGCAACTGCTGTTTACAATTAAAAGCACACTTTAGTTCTCATTGTTACTCTCATGCTATCACTGCTAATATCACGTTGCTCTCACAATTACTCATGCACTGGTGACATTATCAGGAAAGCAAAAGCTGATAACTCAAATCAATAGAGTGATTGCCGGTTTGTCCTCCCACTGTGTTGGCCATGACGTACATGTTGCTAGTGGATGGCACTTAGACATCTAGGCAGGTACAGCGGTCGCGAGGGAAGACAGCCTCACCTCTGCCATTCCCCCGTGGCCGCTGTGCCTGGTTTGCGATTGGGCGGCCCTCATCAGAGTGCTCCGGGGGTCTTGGAGGCCAGAGAATAATTGAGTTCCCCCCTCTTGAAAAGCTGCATCAGCGCACAGCCGGTAATCCTTCTGTAATGAAGTGGCGGCTTCTGTGGACGTGCATGTCGTGCTCGTGGTACAAGCCCTTGAGACACGGGATGGAAATAATGAAGGGAAGACCCCTTCATGTTATGGTGTGTGTGTGTGTTGTGGGTGGGCTTGGGTTGGGGGGGAAGTCAAGGGAGAACAATGAAATGACCGGTTGAGCATGAACGCAGGCTGAATATGAAGGGCTCTTTTTAAATGAAAGATATGCAGTTGTACTGCTCGTTGTTACAGGTTGTAACTACAGAGAAAAGATAAAGGCTTATTTGAACTGAAAACATGTACAAGTTTAATGATAGAAAAAAAATTAAGGAAAATACTTTTTCCTTAGTTATTAATCTTACAGTATGTACTGTATCTAAACTCTTGTGCGATTAGTAAAAGTAACTTTACAAACAGTGTTCATAAATCTATTTGACAGTAATCCATAGCGTAACAAACAAACAGCCCATGGAGACCCCTCTATCAGTGTAAGTGCTCTACATTGCTGTATATCTCAGGCAGATAGGGATGTTACAAATAGCTGGTAGCTATCTGCTCCAGCACTAGTGGCAGATGTGCAGGAGTGTGAGGGGCTCCAGGGAGGAAGATCAGTTCGGGTCTGCTGGGCTTCTGTCAGGAAGCATGTGAAGATGCACCAGTGTGGCATCAGCAGGGGGGAGAGAGAGATGGACTTATGCAGAGAAGATATGCTGTTACATCAAATCAAGCCATTTACTTCATAAATTGTTGTAAAGAGCTTTAAGAGTGTATTGTTTTCTTTTTTAATTCTGTAAATGACCATGGTCTCTCTTACATAACACGTATCGTATGAGATAAGGACAGTTAGAGGTCAAACAGACAGCTGAAGAGAAAGAATAACCCTACGGAAAGAAAGTAGATATGTAAGTATGCCGGTACAGGTTTTGCTCCTGCGACTGTTCTGCCTTTTCTGCTGAGCCACAAATATGCTGGCAATGGCTGTTTACGTTGCCAAGGCAAATTAAACATGCATCCCCATTTTTTCATGTTTACAATGAAAGCTGTGGGAAAGAGTCTGTGAGAGAGCATGTCTGGCTGCTACTGTATAGTACTATTCTCGCACAGCAGCCGGTGAACAGACCTGCTCCAAGTGGGTTTTCACAGAAGGACTTGCAGTTGAGGACAAGGTCTGACTCACAACACACGTCTTGCGTGAAAAACGGAAGTTCCTTCCTCCCACCATCTCTCCAGTCCAGCCTGCAGCACAGCTCACTGAGCCTGTGCGTACTCATTGTGTGTTCGCACGTGCTAAGATGATGTTTCACGCGCACACACATTTGTGTACAGTGTGTACATTGCGAGAGCAATCAGCATAATTATGTTGTGCACTATGGTTTCAACTGCTTTGAAGTTGCCAAGAGAGCACATCAAATATATTCCCATATACCTTCCACATGCAGGATGTACAGTAGGTTTGGTGGGATTAGACTGTCTGTTAAATAAACATGGCACTGCCTACAATATGAGTTGGTAAGAATACAGTGGAATTGTCTCTTTATGGTTCGAGCCATATCTTAATCATAAATAGTACAGTATGTTCAAAATCAGTAATATTCTTCTTCTGTTTTGATTTTGGTGCTGGAGGATGTTTGTACAACTTTATAATCAATTACTAGATTAGCATGTTATTTGAATGCACAATGTGTCAATGAGAAGTTTGGGATTAAAATGAGTGTTTCCAGTAGTATTCCATAAACATAGAATGAATAATACAAGTCTATCTGTGAACTATACATTGAGCTGCTCCTTTCCTATTCTCTTTATTTACTTACAGTGGATTGCTTATTTGTGTATGTATTTTAGGTTATAAGTGAATGTACAGTAAATTAACCTCTCTCTCTCTCTCTCTCTCTCTCTCTCTCTCTCTCTCTCTCTCTCTCTCTCTCTCTCTCTCTCAAAATACAAAAGAAAAAACACATACAAGTGGGGCACAGAGAGGTGGCGAACCAGCGCGTGCAGAACAAACTAT